>JAODPA010066970.1:12737-33718 GCA_025585075.1 Nepenthes mirabilis
CCCCCCCCAAATTCCATCAATAACACCGTCTCCACAATTGGTACTTGTTTAACAAGGTAAAATTTGTCACTGAACTATGTGGAGCAAGACCAAACTTCCTGCTTTCACAACTTGAGATCTAGAAGAAGACTCATCTTACATACTGATGCCGATGCAATACAAAATTCGAAATAAACTACTTGAAATCTATAAACAAGAAAGAGCAATAAAAAGATAAATAAAAGGGATAGATTGCATAACCTCAGTTATACAACAGATAATATTTGGGAAATCAATCAACCAAAGGAAATTGCTTAACCTTGGGATAATCTTTTTCTTAAGGACTAACTCGCCTAAATATTCGGACTTAATTACCAATAGATGACCATCAACTCTGATAGTTTGCTTAGGGACACAATCAACTAAGTGTTGGTATTCACTCGCCAATAAGAGGACCATCATACTCCTAGGAAAGCCAAAACTCACAATCTTACTCTTTCCTTCTCCCTTCTCCAATCTCTGCTGCCTTTTAAACGCAACAGAAAGCAAGAATAATGGACAGCCTTTGGAAATCTTCAAAGCATTATTTGGCTGTTTTTTGGGTTCAATTTAACATTTTATTCTTGAGCTTTGCTACTGATAGCTGCCGACGCTCCTTGGGTTGGAACTCCTCCCACACGGTTGATGGTGGCAGCAATTGGAAGTAGAGTTGGTTTATAACAGCTCCATCACAGACTACGTGAATGGAAGAAAATCAAAAATTGAATTAAAGGTTAACACTTCGGGGAGTGTTTCAATATAAATAATACAGAACAGGTAGAACTTCAAGTAACTAGGTCGAACCCACGTTGAGGGTTTTCAAAGCTGCATTGAGGGAGACATACCGAGTTTCAATACAACCACTTAAAATCTTGAGTGCAAACTTTGTGTCAATACACCCAAGTTCAATAGTCAAGCAGATATAAACTGTATGAATGGATTTAAATCATCGAACATACTTTGCCTATTGAACTTGGGCGTACTGACACAAGGGCCCATTTTTAGGTGTTCATTTGAAAAATAGTTCATTCAGTTCCCTTTTGACAGGGACTTGTATGAGATTCTAGTGGATCTTCAAAAGGATAACATTAATACGTATCATAGATGTAAATATCGACTGATATATATCAGTTTCGAACTCCTCCGATACCAATATTTCTTAATACCATGACAATATCGTAATATGTTATACTAGCAATATATTGCAATATGTCAGCTAATAAATAATATATTGATTGATACAGCCTTATCAACTTATAATTTTTTTTAAAAAAAATTCTAATATTTTTCAATACGAATATATATTGTTTGATATGTCCAAACTAACATAGCCATGACCAATACAAATATTTTCATCTATGATATGAATATTTAAACTACAGCGTTGTACAAGCCGGTGACAGGAAAGAAATTTGACCAGGATTGCAGCAAAAGGATCAGCAGGTACATTGGACAAATCAAATACACAACTTGAGTAGATAAAAGTATTAGTGTTACATCTCAATGGACATGCAGCTGCCCATTCAATGAAAATTGAGAGATGAAATCAGTAAAATCAAGGAACCTGACAAAGTCCCACACTGAAACCAGCAAAACCCCAAAAAATAACAACCTCAAAAAGTGGAATATCCAAGAGGCTTATTGCAGAGAGAAAGGACTCACACATAGAAACTAGATAAAGAATAAAATTAGGTCTAATGGTTTCCAGAGGATGATGTTTCTTAAACAATTCTCTAAACGAGCCAAGTTTCTTCATTGGACATGTTGAGTGGTTTCTAGAGCCAGAGGTAAAATCATAGGGAATTACTTGAACGTTACAATAGGTGCATGCAAAGAGCTAGTAAAAAAGGACAATGTTTGCTAGAAATGGGATGCTACATTGAGAAGTTCCGATTCATGCTGAATATTTGTCAACACTAACTCTTTTCCAGTCGAGTGTAGTGATGAAAATCCTTGATCTCACCACGAACCAAGTTGGCAATGCTGAACCCCACAGCACTTCTCTTCTACAGGAATTCATCATTCAAAGGGAAGTAGAGCTCGACACTTTAGGGCTTGACTTAGGAAATGATATAATTTTATTCTCTATCATCTTTTATTTTTAGCTATTAGACCTATTTTCTTGTCTTTTTTTTATATCAAGGGCTTACTTCCATTCTTTGAATACCACCATTGATGTTTTATTAACAGGAATGAATTTGGGTTTTAATTGTGTGGATAAATTTAACAGTCTATAAGTCAAACTGTCTGGCGGTAATAGTTCTTTGCACTAGTATGTTGACCATATAAGGCAAAAGAAATAAGGCAGGATGCACCAGAAAACTAAAAAGAACTAGAAATATTTACTTCTGTTTTTGGATAGAAGATGTATGTGTGCATCTTGCATTGCTTGTTTCAAACATGAATGAAAAATAAATAGCCGAAAAACATTTATAATGAATACTACTAAATTGCACAAAACAAGCACAAACCAAACTGTCTCTTTCTCATTGAGAGTGATCGACTAGATGAATTATTTACCACCATTCAGCTCTATTGTAGGTCATATCCTCACTAAATCCATTGCAAAACAAGCACACCATCTAAACAATATCAATTGCAACTAAAATGGAGCATTTAATTGACAAGAGAGATAACATACGTAACTAAATAATTTACCTCCATTACAAGAATCCTTGCCCTCAATGCATCAGCATTGGCAAGATCAACAAGAAAGTCTGCTGTTGTATCCCCAGTAAAAGCAATCTCAGGTGATGTAATTATGTTTGTGATCTATTTATATGCAAAACCAATAGTGAGAAAATTGCATCTTGAAAGGGGAACATATGGAGAAATGATCTAAAATTCCATTGTTTTCTCCAAGCTTGACCCTCTGATGAATTGTTTAAAGAAAAAGCTTTCCAGATTCACAGCCTACAGAGGGGGAGGAGACGGGGGGAAAAGTGAGAAAAAGTGAGAATAAGTGTTTATGTGAATTTCACGATAAGCATTCCTCAGGGTTTTGCAAGCAATCCATTCTTTCTTCCTAAATGGACAAAAAACAAAGTTTGAGCACTCAAATTACTGCCTTATCATGGCAGAGCTTCAGAAAAAAAAAAAGTTTAAGAAAGGGCAATTTTCCAAATATCATTGTCGTTTCCTCACCATGGCCAAATGCCATCAATAATAACCTCCCAATACCTTCCATTAAACATTAAGCTTACTGGTGTGAACATCAAATAGGGGCAAGAAAAGGATTGCAATAAAAGGCTCGGTGATATTAAGATATGCTTGATTACAACTCTTTCCCTAGTTCACGAATGAATGCTTTCATTGCCTTCTATGTCCCTTTCCCTCAATAAAGGGGAAAAATCACCTGAAAAAGTGATCAAAACGAATTTTGCATATAACATCCTCTGACAACTATATAGAAAGACAATATTAGTTCCACATTTTTTTCGTACAATAAGGTATTGATAAGTTTATAAAAGTAGCTATACTTAACAGATGTAAGGTTGCTCCATTGTGATCTCGATGTCATAAATTCAAACCATAAATAAAATGATGTTGCATACATCTTCCCTCCTTAGATGCCATGAAGTGGGTGCATGGTTCATCGAGCACCCTTTTACCATTACAAAAAGTATTGAGAAGTAAATAAAAATGGTTATATTTAACAAATGTAAGGTTGCTTCATTGTGACTTCGATGTCATATATTCAAACCATGGATAGGATAATGTTGCGTACATCTGCCCTCCCTAGACCCGATGAAGTAGGTGCATTGTTCACTGGGCCACCCTTTTACCATTACAATAAAGTATTGAGAAGTTAATAAAGGTGGCTATATTTAACAGATGTAAGGTTGCTCCTTTGTGACCTTGATGTCATAAATTCAAACCATAGATAGAATAATGTTACATATATCTGCCCTTCCTAGACCCCATGAAGTAGGTGCATCATTCATTGGCCACCCTTTATATTTAGAAGATGTAATTGATTTAACATTCTCCTAAGATAAATAGTAAGTATATTATTTTTTTATACATACACCTTTTGGGACAGACCTCCACACCGGATAACCTCAAATCCTTGATTTCACTCCCAGATAGGCCAATGTACTCCTGCTTAAGCTTCTGCTTGATCAAATAAACTACATAACCCTGCAGCATAGAATATGTTTGGGCCGATTAGAATATGGCTGAAATAGTGCACTGAAAGAGGAAACACAATCAAAAAGAATGAAAATGTTTACAGAATTCTCCCCAAATGTACCTAAATCGTAAAAGAAATATAAGATGGAGACATGTTCAATGGGATTACCTGGCTGGGTATGACATGATAAGTCTTGAATGCTCTAACTTTTAGGTCCTTCCTAATGTAAAACTCTTCCCCTGAATAAAAAACGTGTGTCACAATTAAACAGCATACCATCATCCAACAATCAGAAAAGTGACTGGAGTCTATGAGAGAGAGAGTGTGAAAGAGAGGGAGAGAGAGATGGCTTGCCTACACAAAATTCGAGCAAGGGGTGAAGCTAAAAATTAGTATCTTGAATCATAATAATTTAGGAGAAAATGAGAAATTGTACTTCAATTTAGACGGAAATGCTTATTCACCAATAGTTGGTCCCACAATAAGAAAATCTAGATGTTGTAAAGAATACATTATTTTCCTTTCTTTCTCAGTTCACATTTATTGTGCAATCCTTCCATTGGTTATGAAAATTAATATACCTGAGAACTTTGGGATAAATTAACCTAATTCAAAATATGAGTAAAATTAACATTATTAAGGAGATAGTGTGGCATTGATTGTGCATGCAAACCTTCAAGTTAGTCAGCAGGAACACCATACCCAAACAATAAGGGACCACATATTTTTGTTCACCTTTCTTTTGGTGAAAATTAGTTGATTACTATTTTTCTGTGTGTACAATACTTTACTATTGCAGATACTTCGGATTTAGTTTCCATTGGCAAATCCATTGCTGTTTTTTGACGATTAACAACTCCAAACAGGCAGAACGGAGTCAATTTTGAGAAGTGAACAGTCGATAACACATTTCAAGGAAACTATATCCAACTAATAGTACTGTAATGAAAGGCAGTAGCTTTTTTTTTTTTTGGTTGTTGGTAGGGGTGGGGGGGAGGCATCCCCTCCTTCGGCCCCTGATTAGGGCCATATGAATTGAAGTTGGACATTACCTACATCCAAACCAATTAGATTATGCTTCAACTCTGATTGGTCAATTGCTCTGTGTACCTCAAAAAGCTTTTCCACGTGTTCTTTTATAGCTTTTGGTACAATAATCGTTGGAGGCTTCATACTGAATAAGCCACGAGTTGCAACATACATGGGCAATCCCCCCTGAAATATAAAAGAGCACAAAAGGAAAAACCTTATCTGACATCTTTTTCCTCAGAATATCAGAATACCAAAAGTCTAAAAAATGGTCAATTGGTTAATATGAATAATCAGTTTTGTATTGTAGTAAGTGAGAGGCAACGAAATACCTGTATGATATTTCATGAGATTGGACACATAAAGTTCAAGAATAAGAAAAACATCAGAATGAAGAAATCCGAGTCCCACCTAAGAAGCATGTACACAGATATAGGACAAGGAAAGTGATATGACACAAAACTAACTCCAACTTGGCGGTATGTTTTTTTCCTAAGAATTAGGATACAACAAACAGTGAACACATTAACCAAATTCATAATTTCAATATGTATGAAAATATTATTTATCAAACAATTATTTTAAACAAAATTAGTAATCAATCCTCCATTTTGCACTTTAAAATTGCCATGAGATCTTCATACATAAGAAAAAGCTCCTAAATAAATAATTTATCCCCAAAATATGTTACTGTTCATGAACAAGTTAAAAAAGAGGGGAACCAAAAGCAAACACATAGTCAGAGTCAACTTAGCAGAATGCAGTATAAAAAAGAAGAAAAACAATCAACAAAGACAACAAGAGCATAAAATATGACTTAGAACCCCCTTTCTGGGCAAAAAGAGAGAGAGAACGGTAAGGCAAAAACAAGCCAATAAAGGAAAATATTCAAACAAATAGCAATTATTCAACATCCACAAAAATAAGGTATACACCTAAAAACATCCACAACAAAACAGAAGAGAAGAAGAAACAAAAACAAAAGTTACAGCTATGTTTAGAACTCGCAAGTGATAAATTTATCACAATAAACAAATATAAAACTATGCAACTACTTGATTTCTATTAATCATTTAGTATCCCCAATACTTTTGTGTTAGGATACATATTTCTACTAATTTCGGTTAAAAACAGAGTTCATTTTTCTGATCCTATCCTTATATTTTCAATATTCTTATTAATTACTTAGTAGCCTGAAAATTTTCATTTTCTGATCCATTCTTTTAGCCATAGAAAGACTAAACTTCAAGCCAATCACAATTAACCAATTAAAGGAATGACTATCTTCAAAGAGATAGGCTTGCACAAACATTCAAAGGGAAAGAAATAGATTAGAAAGCCTTACATCGTGTTAGCAACCATCCAACTATCTTGGTTCCTTTGATTCACTGGAAACGCCTGCTTCCTTCTTTTCCAAAGTGATTAATTAGCCTTTTTCCATCTCCGTAGGGTAACCTAAGAGAGATCTCTTATATTATTACGTCGCTTCATAACCGCTCGAATAGAAGATAACTTTCCATCTCTAAGAGCCTATTCCACACCATTCTCTTCAAAAAAACATCTCCAAAGGCAGGCATTTTTTTGTGAAATACCCCGTTTTCTTGTTTTAAAATTAAAAATTTGCATAAATCTATCCTCCTCAGCATGCACCAAAGTGTTCAAAATATCCCGAGCACATCCTAATGTGTCTAAACATGTCCCAATATATCCAAATTAACACAAAAAAATATTCTGACATAAATCTGTGTCCGATATGTGCCAATATAGATATGCCACCAAGAGGGAAGAGTCCATGCTTCCAAGAGTCCCACTATGTTGGTATTCTCTGAGTGAATTCTCTTTCACAATTCCATGCAATTCCAGGCATTATCACTAAAAGTTGGAAGCTATGAGGATCCCTTTTACAATAAACAAAGACAGCATGGACACAATAAAGATTGTGATACATAGAGGACTATCAAAGACAATGAATCTACAAATCTACCAAAAACACAGCTCTGATGAATTAAGCACCATTTGATTAAGTCTATGAAGACAATATCCAACAAATTGAAAGTGTTTTTTTCTTGCGTGGATCCTATTTCAACGGGAGTTTCATGAGTCGATTTGCTAGCACATCTTACTTCTAATATGATCCCAAAATTTTGGTCTATCAAAATGAATTTTCTGGCCATTGTCATTTTGATGAACTGAAATCAGAAAAACAAGATCAAGAAGCATTAGCTTTATTTTCTTCTCCCAAATTTCAGAAAATTTTAAAGAAACAGAGACATTGTGATCTTCAAAAATGTTTTAGTTGATGTAGGACATTACCTTTGAAAAAAACAAATCAGAATAAGATTACAAATCAACGAGACACTAGTCCTCCTATTTATACAAGTCTTTTTTTTTCATAAATAGGCTGGTCAAATTACTAAACCACTTGCATCCCTGTCAGTCAGGATGCTGATCACTTGAGGTCATAATAAACATATTAAAGTTCCCCCATACTGCCACGAGGAATCCAAACAATCCCCCTCAATGTACTTGAAGTTTAATTCAATATACTTGGAGTTCAATTCAATATACCCATGTCTTCATTTTCTTAGTAACATTCAGATAGCTAAACAGAGGGGGGGGGGGTTCTGGGGAGCACTCCCACAATAAAAACAAACCTTACTGAAATATAAGAGTGAGTAAAGATGCCCACATCTAGGCCGCCTATGCCTCATTATGTGCAGCTCTCATGCATTGAGGCTCCATTTTTATATCAAAACCCCTCTTTTCCACCTTTTCGCATAGTGCATGTCTTCAAATTTTCACAATTCCACTTTTTTTATTTCGGATCCTGGAAACAACTCTAAGATCTTTTTGTCTTTGGGAAGATATATGTAAAATATATATATATATGAAATGAATTACAAGAGGCAAACGCTCAATATCATCACTTACTGATCCAGCGGTACTAGTCAACTTTATTAGCAACACCACACCAACAGAGTAATACCCCAATAAATTCCCTATTTTTGGTTCATTTCCATTTAAGCATCCACAGAACTCCCATAGAATCAATCAATTACAAACAACATCTAGCTTCTTTAGTTGCTGAATTCATAAGAAAAGAAAGCACATCTACCCAAAAACTAAAAGAAAGGCCTATGAGGGAGGGAAAATTACAATGTGGTCCATGTGGCCATGGGAGATGAAGAGGAAGTCTTGGGCGACGGCGCGTGGAGGGCACCTTCCGATATCGAAAGCCAATTTCAGCGTGGGAAAAATTACGCAAGTCTCTTGGCCACCAATCGACAACCCCTCGACTTTGTAGCCTTCAATTTTCAGGCTTTCCCCGGTCTTCTTCGTTGACATAGTGGTCGAATTCAGTGAAGATTCAAAGAACCGCTCACTATTGAAGGGATTCTCCCGCCGCTTTCGGATTTTCCGACTCCCTCCACGACTACCTTCTCCGATTCGTTTCAGTTCAGAGTGGCACTGACTTCAGGGATGGGCAATTTATCAGAGAGGCATGAAATTTTTTAAAAAAATAATAAATATTTTTATTTTTATAAAATTATTTTATTATTAAATTAAATATTTAATAAATATTAATATTATAAAAAATATAAAAAAAACACTTGATAGGTTCGGTAAATCCGACTCAAAAGGAAGGTCGATGGATGAAGCAAATGCCCAATGAAATTCGGCCCAAAGAGGGTCCAACGGCTCAATAATTTCGACCCAAAAAGTGAGCCCATGTGTCTCTCGCAAGTTACCCGTTCATCCTTATCCACTTAACGGTTCAACAAATAGTTTTACTATCTGATAATCCAACCATCCCACTTATCTATAAATATTTCTTTTATTCTCACTGAAAAGGAAAAAAATGGCCAAAAATCTCTAGAAAGAAAGTTGAGAGAAACAACCAAAGAGATAATCTATCCTAAGGAGACCAGCCCTCCAACATGGGAGGTGGCCAGAACAACTTCCCAAAAGCCCATCCAAGCGATCTCTCTTCTCCCTCCAAGAGATCCCCTTCAAGTGAGTGACCACAATTTACAAACTATGCATCCAAGCCGCCCCTTCTGCGAGCGCATTCCTAAGCTGTTCATCTATTAGACGTATCTCTAAGACATCTCTCCATGGGCATACCTCTAAGTCGTCCACCAGTTGGACACAGCCAAACGCTCTATCCACCATACATGCATCATCCATGCATCTTTCTATACTCTTGAAAAAACATCTGACTTGAGCGTCGGAGGATTTACGGTGGGAGTAACTTCCACCATCTTTTAACCTCTTAATTTCAATTGTGTTGTACAAGATTTAGGTTTGAGACTATAGAGACCAGTTCCAACCACGTCAAGCGCTCCGACTGCGGGAGGGCAAGAACAACATAGCTAGGGGCGAGATACAACCTTTCCCTAAAAATCTCAACGGCGAAACTTTCGCCGCATGTGCCGGAGCTATCCCCCATTCTAGCCAGCTGGCCGATTATCACATTCTCGGGATTGGTGGAGGAGGACAAGGAAGGCCTTACTGCTACCACCACCATTGTTAGAGTAGCAGGAGAACCACCGCCAGATGACTCCCTGATTGCAAAGGCCCCGATTCTCCTCCTCTTAGCGGCCTTCATCAGCTTCTGTTCTAGTGACGGAGGCCCCCATGATCTTTCCGGCCTCATCGCGAGAGACTAGGTGGTCTCTCCAAAAATCCAAGTGATGTTTCTTTACCAGCTCGAAGAGCAACTCCAAAGATTTTGTCTCCGTCTTAGAAGGAGTCTTGGTGTAAATCTCATGAACCTTGCCCCATTCCCTGGCTAACGGCCAAGACTCGTTTACGTAATCAAAAAAGAACCTGTCCTTTCAGTTCTTCAAGAAGTCGTAAATGGCGGTGCTAACTTGGAGACCACCCCGTGGAGCCAAAGAGATCCACTCCACCCCTTGGTTGGCCTTAAATAGGACCCTCACCATCTCCACCGTCAACTTCCTTGAATGCTGACAAAGGAAAATATAGAACGTGCATAGATATCGCACAGCATTGGCGTGAAGCTGTGCGACAGGGACCCTGAGGGCGATCAGAATCTCCCGTAACTCGTTGAAAAGGAAAAGGCGTAGCCTACTCCTCAAATGGGCCTCATAAATGGCAATACAACCTTTAGGCGGTGAGCATGCCCTATCTTCCTTATCAGAAACGCGAAAAATGATCGCTTTAGGAACGTTGTACTCAACATATAACCCCTTCAGGTCAGTCTCTGTGAGGTTTAAAGCGATCTGTGCAACAGGAGCCATAAGCATGGGTGTAAAGAAGGAAACGGTGTAAAATTTAAAAAAATGCTCACTCAAAGACAAAGGAAGGCATGGAAAATTCAAAAAGGAGACGAATGGGCAACTTAAAGACAGCACAGTAACCGTATCGTAAACAAGCATCATTATTATTGCTGCATGGCACCCCCTGAATGGGCACTGACGAACCAGATCCCTCGGTGCATTAATTACCGGGATCTCTAATTCATCGTGTACAAACACGTGGCCGCCTTTTCGTCTGAACAAAATAATTAATGATGGCGCGTCACTCCAATCCCACAAGTTCTCCGGACCCTAGCCTTGATGGTTAACAAATCCGTTCAATATTTCCTTCATCAAGTTCTCCGGACCTTGGCCTTAACGATTAACAAATCTAGTTAATATTTTTTTCAGAAGGTTCTCCGGACCTTGGCCTTGGCCGGTCAGCGAATCCGGTCAACAATCCCTTCAGCAAGTTCTCTGGACCTTGGCCTTGACGATCAACAAATTCGATCAATATTTTCTTTAGAAGATTCTTCGGACCTTAGCCTTGGCGGTCAATGCGTCCGGTTAACAATCCCTTCAGCAGGTTCTCCGGATTTTGGCCAGGGCGGTTAGCAAAACCAACCCACTTCTCCTCTAGCGTGATCTTCGGATTTTAGGCCTGGACGGTCAATCGATCCGGTCAATGGACCTTGGCGGACTCCAAGCCACATGACCCATCAAGGACAGCTGGAGGTCAGAAATCAGATTACCAACATGGTGGGCTAGTGATGGGTACTCCCATAGTAGACTGGCCCAGAAAGGAGAAACGGCCCAAATCCACGAAGGCCCACGCATTGACCTGGACGATTAACGCAAGCCGTTAACCAGACGAAAGGCCAACGAAACTAGCATAAGGATGGATGACTGGTACCATGGATGGTCAACATTTCTGTTGACCAGCAGCACTGTAACAAGCCTCCCCTCGAATAAGCCTTACAGGGGCCAGGCCCAGTTTGACCTGCAGTAACTTTCTTCCTTGATTTCGCCCTCCCTTAAAAGGAAACCTCCACAGCAACGATCACCAGCAGATTCAGTGCTCACCCCTTGAGGAAAGCGCCGGATTCTCTCCCCTGTCTGCTGTAAAATCCTAACCGTTGCAATGCACAGAAGAAAGGAGAACCTCCCAAGGAGCCATTACCGCCATTAATGCTAGTGCCACGAATGGAACCTGTTCCAACAGAGCACTGAAATCCCACACTCCTTCCTAAGGAAGGATTCTCAACCTCTCGACTACAAGAAGGCCGTGGAGTCAACACTCCAGGTATACCTTCTAAAAGAGAACAAACGCACTCATACTTATTCGAATCGCTCCGACATTAACGTTCATTTTTCCAAAGGAATCCCGTAGAGTTAGCCCAACGTCCTCTCAAGCTCTCACGCTTTTAGGACGCCCACACTCTCGGTACTTTTTGTCACCACAATCCCCAAAAATCGGAAGTCAGGAATCAACGCTCCTCACGAGCGGCATTAACCTCTCTCAGCAATAGCCAAATCATCCCGACAAACACTCTCTACTTCTCATCTTCGTTACGTCCTTTCTTCTACCTTCTCGATTCTTGGAAGGCTATTTACTGATTTGAGCATTAGAGTATTTTCGGTGGGGTAACATCCCGCCAGTACCTGACCTTTCGTTTGTCTTAGTGGTGTGCAAGACCCAGACTTGGTGGACGGAGCCGAATTCAAAGAGCGACGTAACCCGAACTCATTCGAAGTTTGGTTTCAGGACGCATCATTGGCGCCGTTTATGGGAATCGCTTACAAAAAGCCAACTATGTTTTCTTGAAGCCCTTCTTAACCAATACTCTCAATCAAAATAGTAAACATAAGGGTATAAGCAAGCGAGCCGGCCAGAAATATAGCCTTACCCAACCAGGACCACGCCACTGTTGTCATGGTCAATGGGGTGGCCAGCGGGGTTCCAACGCCTTTCTTTCAAAACCTGGTAAAGCGTATACTAAATATCAATAGGATGTTTTCAGATACTCTGCTCCCGCCAGGAGCAAGCGCAGCAGGGGGTTGTACCGATAGCGGCCCCTGCATTGGCATCCAGACAAGGAGGCCAGAAGAAGAAAGGATCGGCCAGAAGGTCTGGAAGGCCAACCAACGTTCGAGCACCGGAGTCCTCACATACTCAAAGCTGTCTAAGGCGTGAGGGGCGGGGAATCAGCGTAACCCCAGAGGAAAGTCCAGAATGAATGAACCCTAGATATTCTTGCGTAGAGTCTAGGCACCAGACTTAGGAGGGAGCCTCCCAATCCGTTAGATCTACTTGTGATAGCAGCCGCCCAGCTCCTGGACAAACCAAATAAAGAACGGAGTTGAAGACATATCTCAACTCCAAAAGATCTGATAATATCGTTTAAGTAGATCCGATGCTGGAAAACATATGGAACAATATCTTCAAAGACGATGAGCATACAACCAATATCAACAGATTTTCTTTCGTAGCGAAGATCTTAAACCATCCCATGCCGGCAAAATTTAAAATGCCAACCCTTGACTCGTATGATGGGAGTGCTGATCCCGTTGATCATCTCACCCACTTTCACACCCATATGGGTCTACAAGGGTTGGAGGACGCAACCATGTGCCACTGCTTCCTGCTCACCTTAAAAGGAGACGTACGCATCTGGTTCTATCATCTCCCCTCGGATTCAATCCGAAATTTTCAGGAGCTTACAGATCTCTTCTTGTCATAGTACGCCTCCAGCCGCAGAGAGAAAAAGCAGCATTGGCATCTGTCCCATATCAAGCAGAAGTATGGAGAGAACCCACGAAAGTTTTTGGATCGCTTCATAGCAGAAGTTAGGCGGATCCCCCGACTCACAGAGAAAATGAAGTTAGACAGTTTCATCTCAGTGTTGACGCACGAAGACTTCTTCAGGCACCTGACACATAAGAACCCACAGACCTTTCGGAAAGTGAAATCTATTACAAAGGCCTACGCAGCAACGGAGGAGGCTAATAAGGTTAAACGTCCTGAGCGGACCGAACAGCTTCACTCTTTCCCAATTAAAGGAAAGAGGAAACACAGCGGCGGCGAACACCCCCGACGGAAGCACCATAGGACTCGGCCGACAGAACGCAAGGACTATGAGCCAATCAGCCTAAGGCCCCTAACAGACACACGCTCGAACGTCCTCATGTAGATTCGGGGTGAGAAGTTTCTCAAGTAGCCCAAGCCACTTAAGAAGGCAGAGAGAGGAAATCCAGCCAAGTACTATGATTTCTATTGATTTTTCGGATACTCCACCGAGGACTGTAAGACACTCTAGAGGGAGATAGAAGAGCTAATACGCAGAGGCCATCTACCAGGTTCATCAAGGATCCTGGTCAGAGCTCTGGGACGGCAATCGGTAGAGGTCCAGAATCGTCTCCACCAAGGAATCGGGTCACGGCAGGAGTCAACATGATTACAACTCGGCCTGCCAAGACTCCGGTGGACCAAAGGGAGCAGTATACTGGGAAGAAGAAGCAGCGCACCGAGAACAATATCATTAGTTTTAGTAATGATGATTTCGAATATGTAATTTCTCCCCACGCAGATCCCATGGTTGTATATGCCCTTGTTTCAGATGGTAGCATCGACTACCAGCTGAAACGAGTATTCGTTGATAATGAAAGTTTACACGATTTGCTTTACCTGGATATATTTTTTAAATTTGGTCTAAAAAGAGTCAATTAAGGCCTGCTAAAGGCCCGTTATATGACCTGGACAACGAACCCGTGCTCGTTCAATGGACCATTAAGCTAGAAGTAACTCTGGGTTCATATCCAAGAACGGCAAATCAAACGCTTACCTTCCTGGTAGTTGACCTGCCTTCCGTTTATAACGTCATACTAGGCCGCTCATGTCTAACAGCGTTTGGAGCTGTCACTTCAATACCACATCTCAAAATAAAAGTTCTAACAACTTGCGGTATAGGTGAAGTATTGGGCGACCAGGTCACTGGACGGACATGTTATATGTCCCAGATCGCCCTGAGTAGCAACACTAGATCAGCAAGAGAACTAGACCATCCGGACGAGGCAACTTTATAGCAAGCACAGTCCAGAGAGGTAACCGATCTGATCCCACTAAATTTGAAAATTTTGAAAAGATGTGTACAGATTAGCGACTCACTCACCGGGACATTGCACGACGAACTGGCCACGTTCTTACAGCAGAACACTGACATCTTCGTATGGACTCCCGCAAACATGCCCGGGATTCTGGTCGAAGTAATGATCCATAAGTTGGACCTCGATCCCGACCGCAAGCCCAATAGGCAGAAGTAGAGAAATCACTCAGTAAAAAATTAATCATCATCCGGGAGGAGGTAAAAAAGCTGTTAGACGCCGACTTCATCGGGGAGTTTTAGTACCCAGATTAGCTCTTGAACGTCATCCTGGTCAAAATAAGTAATGGGAAATGGCAAATATGCGTCGATTTTACCGACGTTAACAAAGCCTGCCCGAAAGATAGCTTTTCCTTGCCACGGATCGACCTGTTGGTGGACTCAATATCAAGCCACGAGCTATTGAGTTTTATGGACGCGTACTCAGGCTACAACCAGATTCGAATGAACCCAAAGGACGATGAGCACACCTCGTTCATGCCCGACCAAGGCATCTATTGCTACAAGGTCGTGCTTTTCAATCTGAAGAATGTAGTCGCCACATACCAATGGCTCGTGAATAAAATGTTAGAAAAGCAAATTGGTCGTAATATGGAGGTGTACGTCGACGATATGCTCGTCAAGAGTAGGCACACCAGGGACTATATACGGGATATGGCCGAATCTTTCGAGATATTCCGCGCACACCAAATGAAACTGAATCTAACCAAGTGCGTCTTCGGAGTCTCCTCTGAAAAATTCTTGGGTTTCATCGTCTCCTAACGAGGGATTGAGGCAAACCCAGAGAAGATTAACGCTCTTGCTGACATGTCACTACCGCGGACCATCAGGACGTCCAGCAGCTAACAGAACGACTGGCAGCATTGTCCCACTTCTTGGCGAAGTCTAAAGACAAGTACCAACCTTTCTTTAAGGCACTAAGAGGAACAAAAGCAAATGGGTTCCAGTGGATGGCAGAGTGTCAAACTACTTTCGACGAATTGAAGCGATATTTGGCCAGCCCACCGTTGTTAACGTCACCCAAAGACGAAGATGAGCTCTACCTCTACCTAGCAGTATCAGAGGTGGCCCTCAACTCAATCCTCATATGCCAGGACTTCGATACCCAACGTCCGGTCTATTACATGAGCAAAACATTCACTTGTCCGGAGACACGCTACCCTCGTGCAGAAAAGCTAGCCTTGGTGCTTGTTTTCTCCGCTCGGAAGCTTGGACCTTATTTTTAGGCCCATCGTGTGATTGTTCTCATCGACCAGCCTCTGAAAAATATTTTACAGAAACCTATATTTTTGGACTGCTGGTAAAGTGGGCTATCGAATTGGAAGAGTTTAAGATCGAATTTTGACCCCGACCTGTCATCAAAGGGCAGGCTTTAGCTAACTTCATCGCCAAAATCACGACCCCAATTCTCAAGGAATAGCCCACTAGTGACATAGAACAATAGGAGGAAGAACCGGAATAGGTCCTCAATGTGGACGGATCTTCTACGAACTTCGGCAGCGGAGCCAGAGTAATCCTAAAAACTTCAGATGGGATTGAGGTGAAATACTCACTCTAACTCGACTTCCCGGTGACCAACAATGTCATAGAATACGAAGCCCTGTTGGCTGGGTTGTGACTGGCTAAGGAATGCTCGACAAGGCAGTTGACCGTCTACAACGACTCTGAACTAGTCGTCAACCAAGTTAACGAAAATTTTGAAGCTAGCAGCCCTCACTTGGTTAAGTACTTGGCCAAGGCCAAGGAGATCAGTAGGAGGTTTGACAATATGATCCTTGTTCAAGTTTCTAGAGTTGAGAATTGGAAGGCTGATCAGCTTGTTAGGGCGGCGACGGCTGAAAACTCAGGACAATACTCGAGGGACATGTGAAAAATTCTCAATGCTCCCAGCACGGAGGAGCGAGAAGCAATGCTGATCTCCGGAACAGAAAATTAGATGACCCCGTACCAAGAATACCTGACGGATCAAGCACTTTCAAAAGACGCAGACAAAGCCAAGCGGATCAAAAATATAGCCAGTTGGTACACCATGATTGATGGACGGTTATATCGATGTGGCTACTCGACCCCGTACCTCTGGTGCCTCGCTCCAGAGGAGGCCGACTACGCCCTAGGTGAAGTCCACATTGGGATGTGCGGATCACATATTGGCGACAAGAACTTGGTATTCAAAATCATGTGCTAGGGTTATTATTGGCCAACGATGAAAAAGGATGGGCTCGAGTTTGTAAGAAAGTATGAAAATTGCAAGATTCATGGCAATCTTCACCATTAGCCGCCTACCAAGCTGAAATCCCTCTAGGTCCCATGGCCATTCGCATAATGGGGGTTAAATATTCTCGGCCCGTTTCCTCTTGCAACGGGGCAAAGGAAATTTATTATCGTTGGCATCGACTACTTTACCAAGTTTATTGAAGCCATCCTGCTGGCCAAAATCACAGAGCACAATACTCTTGAATTATCCGTCAGAATGTAGTTAGCAGATTTGGCATCCCTGAGGCTATCATCACTGACAAAGGAACCCAATTCTCGGGAAAGCGCTTCACCAAATATTGTACCAATCTGGACATTAGATTGGTCCACACTTCAATAGCATACTCGCAAGCGAATGGACAGATGAAAGTCACCAACCGTATGCTACTCTACGGTCTGAAGACAAAACTGGAGAATGCGGGGGGCTCTTAGGTCAACAAGTTGCCCTCCGTCCTATGGTTCTACGGAACAACTACTTAGGAACCGACTCGTGAGATACCCTTTAACCTCTACTACGAGGCTGAGGCAGTAATCTCGGTTGAAATCGGGCTCTCGAGTCTCAGGGTTGAGTCTTTCGACCCACAGGACAACTCCCAAAAAATTCGGAAACACCTAAACTTGTTGGAAGAGGCCCGCGAAATCGCAAAACTACGGGCGGCATCCTACCAACAGTGGGTTGCGCGCTATTAAAACAAGAAGGTAAAAGCGCAGCACTTTGAGGTCGGAGCCTGGTCTTGGGAAGTATCGAGGCAACAAGTAAGATCGTTAACCGAAATAAACTCTCCACAACTTGGGAGGGTCCCTTTCTAGTCTCCGCTGTCCTGCGAAATGGAGCGTACAAACTCCAAACTCAGAGCAGCAAGTTGGTTCCTCAGACGTGGAACGTGATCCACCTCAAGCGTTACTTTCAGTAGAGGCACAGGTAAGTCAACCATCGGCATGCATATAGCAACACTTGGTACTTTATGTCACCTCATTGTAGATTCTTTTCCTTTTCTTCTCCATACGCGTGTTTATCTATGTTTGCAGGTTTACATGACCTAAACTGTCCCTAAGTTGGAAGGGTTTTCACCCTCTAGTAACCAAACCTTGGTTATTCAGGCGGCCCACGAGCGGTCATAATAAAACCCTGGTTATCCTCGCGGCTCACGAACAGCCGTAATAAAACCCTGGCCATTCAGACAGCCTACTAATGGTTAAACTAAACCTTAGTTATCCAAGTGGCTCATTCGCGGTCAAAGTCTTAGGGGGCTCAACCAGCGCACGCCACAACCTCCTTCGTTGGGAGCAAGCGTGATCAGTTAACAATGGTCAGCATTAGCAAAGGCTCTCCTTCCAAAAGTCGGCCACCCCCGTTCACACTAAAGCAGCATCACCAAGCCTTTACTTCCTCATAAGCACGGATCAGGCATAGCATGACAACCGGGTAAACCTACTCAAAGGCTTAAGCCCTTTGAAAAATGCCTACAGCGTCTTAAGTAAGGCGGATGGCCAACCCGTGCACAAGTTGGCCAGAAAACACAGTAACGGAGGAATGAGAATCACATTAAAGGCAAAAGACATGTAATGTCAATAAAACGACCGTTTTATTGATTGTATTCACTCGTCGATACATTAACTATAAAAAACCAGAGCCACAAGAACTAAGGAGGGGCAAAGTTCCTAGAAGGAGGCACTGGCAAATTGCAATTGGTCCGGGGCTCCCCCACGAGGCACTCACAATGCTGAGCAGAACGGTTCTCCAATTTGAGGAATTCGACTGAAAAGTTGGGATCAATTAGCCGAGTAATACGCCGATTAATGTTGATCCCCTCCCATAGCCATGCCAACAGCATGTTCTCAACATCGTGGGGACAGATACGTGTGGCCAGCTGATTTTCCAGGGTGGCCATTTGCCCCGCAAGCTTGTCAAGTCGCCGCATGGTCCGGTCAACCTCTTTCATTAAGCGAGCATTCTCCTCCTTAAGTCTGTCGTTCTCCTCAAGTAGACCTAGCACCACGGCATCTTTAAGGCTAGCATTATCTTCTCTAAGCCGGGTAACCTCAGCCTCCAGGTTAGCCAGCACTGATCCTAGAGCGACCGCATCATCCCGGTGCTTAGTCCTCATCGCTTCCAGCTCCTCGTCGAGCCAAGCAATCAACTTGTCCCTATCAGTGATCGCCAGATCTCGCTGGCCAATTGCCTTAACAACAGCAGTGGAGACTTTTTCTTTCTACAAAAATAATAAGTATTAGCAGCGATTAAATCAAGAGGAAGGGTAGGCAGCAAAAAGTTCACCTGCCAAATCTGTCGTGTTGGAAGCACTGGCCTAACACGATATCTTGACTCAAATGGCGGAGGACTAGAAACGGAACCTTCTCGAGCGTACCCAGCGGTGGCCTCTGTCGCAGATTCCTCCAGTAGCTTCGCCACAAGGTCGCCCATCTTCGACGGCTTTCCAACATCAGGCCCCTGTAGCCTTCCCACGACTCGTACAGGCTCCTCAGCGGCAACCTCCTCCGTGATCTCTACCCTAACCTCGATTGCTAGTTGAGGTTCTCCGACAACTGACACTCTTGGCTCCCCCAGAATCTCCTCAGGAGCTAGCTCGTCAGATGTCGCAACAGCTAGCCCAACAGGAGGCATAATAAGCACCTCCCTGGGTTCCCCGGCAAGTACCTTCTCTGACGGTTCAGCGACACCCTCAATGACAGCCTCCGGGGAAGGTTCCAACCACGTCAAGCGCTCCAATTGCGGGAGGGAAAGAACAACACAACTAGGGGCTGGATATAACCTTTCCCTAAAAATCTCAACAACGGAACCTTTGCCGTATATGCCGGAGCTATCCCCAATTCCGACCAGCTAGCTAATTAGCATATTCTTGGGATCAGTGGAGGAGGACGAGGAAGGCCTTATTGCTGCCACCGCCATTGTTGGACTAGCGGGAGAACCACCGCCAGATGACTCCCTGATTGCAAGGGCCCCGATTCTCCTCCTCTCGGCGGCTTTCATCAGCTTCTATTTTGGTGACGAAGGCTCCCACTTGGCCTTCCTGGTCTCATCGCGAGAGACCAGGTTGTCTCTCTAAAAATCCAAGTAATGTTTCTTTACCAACTCGAAGAGCCACTCTAGGGACTCCGTCTCCGTCTCAGTAGGAGTCTCAGTGTAAATCTCGGGAGCCTTGCCCCGTTCCTTGGCCAACGGCTAGGACTTGTCCATGTAAACAAAAAAGAACCTGTCCTTCTAATTCTTCAAGGAGTCGTAAATGGCGGTGCTAACTTGGAGACCACCCCGCGGAGCCAAAGAGATCCACTCCGCTCCTTGGTTGGCCTTAAACAGGACCCTCACCATCTCCACCGTCAACTTCCTTGAATGCTGACGAAGGAAAATATAGAACGTGCATAGATATCGCACAGCATTGGCGTAAAGCTGTGCGACATAGACCCTGAGGGCAATCAGAATCTCCCGTAACTCGTCGGAAAGGGGAAGGCATAGCCCACTCCTCAAATGGACCTCATAAATGGTGATACAACCTTCAGGCGGTGAGCATACCCTGTCTTCCTTATCAGGAACACGGGAGCCGTTGCAAAGCACAGAAGGAAGGAGAACCTCTCAAGGAGCCGTTACCGCCATTAATGCCAGCACCACGAATGGAAGCTGTTTTAGTAGAGTACTGAAATCTCGCACTCCTTCCTAAAGAAGGATTCTCAACCTCTTGACTATAAGAAGGCCGTGGAGTCAACACTCCAGGCATGTCTTCTAAAAGAGAACACACTCATACTTATTCGAATCGCTCTAACATTAACATTCTTTTTTCCAAAGGAATCTCGTAGAATTAGCTCGACGTCCTCTTAAACTCTCACGCTTTTAGGACACCCACGCTCTCGATACTTTCTGTCACCACGGTCCCCGAAAATCGGAAGTCAGGAATCAACGCTCCTCATGAGCGGCATTAATGTGATATTTCGTATCCCAATTGGATTATTTTAATATTAATTGTGATTTTTGGGTATTTCGGACGTGATGAAAATAAATTAAAATATTATGAAATTTTTTTAGAAATGATCGGAGGTGCGGAGTGGGGCCCGGTGTGTGCCCGTAATGTTGTCCGGAGGCCGAGTTGGAAATTAAAATAAAAGAAGGTTATA
>JAODPA010066971.1:0-10731 GCA_025585075.1 Nepenthes mirabilis
GTAAGGTCCCGTTTCTTCAAGGAGAAGTAAGATGCTTACTTCAAGATTAAACATATAGATTAATTTGTTCTCGACTTTATAATTTTCAAAACTTGCCTAGGAATTTATGAAAAATCCAACAGATGCACAGGTTATCAAAACATTTGACCAAATAAATCTATCATACGGCTGAAATTTATGTAATTATCATTTATAATTATAAAAATAGAGTATCATTTATAGTTGTGTATATGTTCGAAGATGAGTAGGTTAGGTGCACAGATTTGCAGCTGATTTTTCTTAGCATTTTGGGATCTTCAAAACTCAAAATGGAATGATCAACAAGTAGAAGTAGCCTTTGGTCCACATGGAATATTTCCTTCTTAAATGTTCGCTCACAAGTGAATAAAGAAATTATCATTCGGTACAAGACACCAATGGAAGCTAAAAGTACAAAAATTATGCTGTATGGTAGAATTTATGGAGAATGCTGCCCCAACAATTTGCAATTCTATTTTTCAAAGAACTACAATGTGGTAGTAGCTATTGGTTTTAACATAAAACAAGCCATTCCTCTTTCAACTGTCAGCAATCATGCTCACAGTCAACATCAAACATCGTTAGATGACCAACTCAAGTTCATGGAGCCGTCAACTCAGGCATGAAGTCATCAATTGTACAATTCACACATTAATATTATATCAGACAGAAAGTAATCAAAACATAGAAATTATATTATTATCACAAATTTGGACCAAAAATAGGTAATAATAATAATTGATAATAATTAAATTCTACAAAATAATCTCTCAACCAATACAATATCTGAACACAATACCAAATTCGGGTTGGACCTGTCAAGATACTAAATAGTGTCATCAATTATATGAACAACAATAATTATTACAAGATCACTTTGAACTACATGTCTGAACAATAAAATATGTTAAAACTTGCTCAAAATGTTCGTAAAGAAAAATGATAATTTGAAATAATACAATCTACACTACTGTCTAACATAAACCAAAGTGCCAAAATATCCAAAGCATGTCCCCATCATAATACGGTACATGAATATCAACTAATACATAGTTTCCTCCAATTTTATAAAGACAACGAAACAAGAACATAACACAACTATAAAATTGACAGTAACAAAACATAAACATAATATCTATCAAAGACCTCGTTTGACCTCCCCACAAGGTATTCATAACCCTCTAATCTAAAATGGTCAGAAATAACGAAATTATTAGTCGAATATTTAACAAATATCAGTACATATATATGTAACGAAATAGTACGTCCATAATCATAATGATGGAACAAATCATTAAAATATGTACAAAATTCACAAGAGTCGAAGTCTAATATCTAATATAACAAATCCACAAATGTTCAAATATGGTCTCGTACGTAAAGAGTATAATCTAAAAGCAAATGCCAAATGATCTAGATATATGAAACCAACTAAGCTCCAATATCTGAATCCAAACAATAGTCGAAACTTACAAATTTCAAATCAAAGTTTTGAGTATCCAAATCAAATACAACTAAAAATATTAAAAATTAAAAATATACTCAAATTGAAGAATCAAAAAAACTAAAAGGCAGACTTTGTGAAAGAATTATACATACTCCTGATAACCTTAAGCCATATCACTATTATTTTGACTTATAGGCGAGTTATCTATATATTCTCCCTCACAGGCGTGGATAAATGTCACTTTTTTTTACCATCTGTGGATGATAAATACATTTCTCAAGTTTAACTATACTAGGACATCCGAATATATTAGTTCCATTCAATTCCTTACGATGGTTCCCATAAAATACTAAACTAGGAAGGGTCTTTATAACAAATGTCCAAAACTTTTCTCTATGGCAGAAAAAAAAAAGCATATCTTCTAATTCTAACTAGTCCTAACATAATCCATTAAAGTTAGGGGAACTAGAACTATCCAATCTAGTTTAATTACCCTACGTTTTCATCTACTTACTCAATTTTTCTTATTTTATCATAAGTTCTCGTATAAAATCCAAATCAAACTTAAGGCATCACTTTTTTTGATACCATTTGTGACGTATTATATTTTTAACGGAAAATATAATAGTGTTTCAGCTGTAATACGAACGTCGATCAAATATAAAATTTGTAAAATATCCTGTACAATATATACAATCCACAAAACTCACTAACACAGGACCCAAAAAGCCACAAAATTATACGTGGCACTAATGTCATAATTTTGATATAACGTTGCTTCAAAATAGATGCCATTAGGTACCTAAACTAACCACAAGACCTGTAAAAGTATATACATTCATTTAACCAGCAGAAACTAAACTATTTCTACACCATCATCGTCATACATGGACACTAATACACAAATACATCAGAAATACAAAATATTTTATTAAAAGACAGAAAACACAAAGCTAAGCCCATAAAGTCATCTGCCATCGCCTTCAATGCCTAGCCGACTCAAATCCTCTACCCTGCCTCATCGGGTGCATTGCATACTCATTTGGAGGAAGAAAAATAGTAATTATGAACCAAAACTCAATAAGGCGCACACACACACACACACACACATATATATATAATAAGGACATATTCAAAAACATAATAATTTATCAAGGAAAAAATAGGGGTATATATAAGACTATAAATCATGATTCAGAAGAAAATATTTTCATGATTCGTTGCAATTTTTCTTAGTTCATTTCTTTTGTCTTTTCTTAGTTATCGTTTTATATCGAAGACTTATTTCATTTAGGGGCCAGAGGTCAGTAAGTCTCACTGACAAATGTGCGATCGGTTGTAACCTAGATTGTGCTTACTACTACACAATCAAAAGCCATCTCCTCCTACTCAAAACCTAGAGGTGGGCTGTCTACATTCAAACCCTATAGAAGGGGCCAATAGCCGCAAGCGGATCCAAAAAAGATAACGACCATCCATTATAATATATTAATGCATGCCAAGGAATATCACCCGTTATGAAATACAGTCAGAGTAATCCATAAGTTTTTACTGTAATATTTATGGAATGCCAAAGTTTATTATTCGTAATCCCTGGTCCAAATTCTTAATTTCTTATTTTTTTAGAAAATTCTGCTCTTAAGTACAAAATCATTCGTTCCTACTCTATCGGAGAACGGTTCAATCAGTCCATCAATTCTTCGTTCTAGAGAACGGTTCATAAATCTATCACTCAATCATAGAATTTTCTGCATCATCAGATTTCCTTCCATAAGCATATTTTGATACAGGTCTTCATATTCCTCGTGAGTTTAAATCCTCACGTATTCTTAATTTCAGGCATAATTTTCTTTAGAGTTTAAAGAATTTAGAAAATCCTTTTTACATTATGCCAAATAGAATTCTTAAAATTTTTTATCGATAACTCCTTAAACGGTTCATGACATGATTTTTGAAACATTCGAATTAATATGTTTGTAATACATGCATAAATCATCGTAAGATTTGAACAATTAGAAAATTATTATCATAATGAGCCTAACATTTGGAACTTTTGGACAATTAATTTCCTTCACAAATACACATAACATAATTTTTAAAATATATAATCGAGCATATACAATTTTAAATGTATAAATACTAATGAAACAAGAAGGGAACATACAAAAGCCCCAGTTAAATTCGGTTGAACAGTGCCAGCGTGCTGGTTAAGGATCCCAGATGAGCAAAACGGGTCAAAATGTGAAAATCAAACACCCAACCGATAAATTAACATACACAAGTTATGGGTAATGATATTTTAGATCAAATTTAGGTAAGAGCCCCAAAATTCGTGGGTAAAAACTTTTGGACGTGGGGTTAGGATTTCGTGTCCAAAAACGGGTCAAAACTACGAAATCAGGCACGAAATTCATATATGTGTACCCCAGAGGTCGAATACCAAAAACTTGGCTGTGCCCGAGCGACCCCAAAGGTCGAATTCCAAAAATTCGGTTGTACCCGAGCGGCTCAGAGGTCGAATCCCAAAAACTCGGCTGTGCCCGAGCGGCCCCATAGGTCGAATCCCAAAAACTCGGCTGTACCCAAGCAGCCCTAGAGGTCGAATCCCAAAAACTCGGCTGTGCCCAAGCGGCCCCAGTGGTCGAATTACAAAAACTCGGCTACGTCCGAGCGGTTCCAGAGGTTGTACTCTAAAAACTCAACCGTGTCCGAGCGTCTCCAGAGGTCGTATCCTTAAGACTCGACCCCGTCCAAGCATCCCAAAAGATCAAACTCTAAGGATTTCGTGCAAAGCCATGCGATTAAAGAAGTCAGAAGGCAGCACAATCGTTGAAGGCAAACGCTCAAAGCTAAAGGCAAGGCGCTGTGCATCGCGTCACACAAAAAAAAAACTTGCACAAACAAGGCAAAAAAAGTCCAGAACACAGATTTTATTTATAAAGAAAATTTGTGTACAGTGTTATGACAAAGAATGAAAAGAAAGAAAAGGGACAATGTGTCACGGGAGCCCCTCTTGGCTCCCCTGTGCTCGAGTCTCCTGAGCTCCAGAAGGCCCCGCCTGGTCCGCTGGATCTGGCTCCTCGGGCGTAAGAGGTTCTCCTTCAGGCCCTACCCTAGAGGACCCAGGGAAAGGCCTCCCGACAACGCCAAATAAATCTCCTGCGCTTAAGGCACTGGCGTTCCGGGGATCGAGGATGGCCACAGAAAACCGCAGACAGATCAGTCGCAGCACTCAGCGGCACATGCGAATGCCCTCAAAGTACTTGCTTTCCGATAATTGTGCCATCTCCGCGGTCTGCACGGACGTCCTCAACCTCTCCTCCTGGCAAAGGACCCTATCCCGGAGGAGGTCCTGCTGAAGCCACAGAAACTTGACAGTATCCTCCGACGAGGCAATTTTCCTCTCTGCTTCAGCCCGCTGCGCAGCTCCGCGAGCGGCCCTTAGAGACTCCATCTCCGAGTGGGACGGGGCAACCTCTCCCACCAGCTCACTAAGGCTTCCAATCAGACCCTGGAGCTGTAAATAGGAAAGCCCATCAAGACACAGATAACTAGAAGAAAGGCAAAAGAATGAGCGGTGGGTTATCTTTGAAACGAGAGGGTTATGCCCTGGGCCACGTTCCCCTTGGGCCTCAAATGCCTGTGCATCACGCTCAGGCACCACTGACGCCTCCTCAGGCACAGGCTCCTCAGCTATAAAAGACACCAATGAGCCTGCCCCAGCGACAGCACCTCCTGGGAGCTCGGATAGCCGTTCCGCTTGGACTGCTATGGAATACTCAGAAGGATCAAGGGATATCAGGTCAGCAACGCCTAAGTCCTCGACCTCCACCACCTCTCGGACCATTCCAGCCATCACTCCCCCCTCAGCGTCCGCAGCGGAGTCCCTACCTTCTATGTCCTCGGAAGGGTGATCAGTCCTGTCCGAGAAGTCACTAGGCAGATCAACGGGAACCCCGGGAATGAGATCATCACTGGGAGGCTGGGCGTCCGAGGGCTCCACAATCTGTACAGTTGTCCCCGAGGACTCAGTAAGAGGATCAGCTGTAGAGGCAAAGACAAGATCTTCAGTCCCCGATGACTCTGGTAAAGTACCAGTCCTCGACCTCTTGAGGAGAGGGGCAATCACATCATCATCGCCCAAATCATCGACGTTAAAGTTACCACCATCATCATCACAAGAAGGGAGCTCGACAACGGCCTCTGGACGTTTCGAACTCTCGGTCGGAAGGCTCCTTTCCGAGCGGTCAAACGGACCCTCAATCCTCAGTGGCTCCGCCCTACTCCTTGGTCTCTTTTTCTTGGACTTCTCGGAAGGAGCTGCGGTGGAGGCCTCAGCCCGTGGTCTCCACTTGGCCTCCTCAAAGTTCTCGGACGACAACCAGATATTGCGCTTGTTCAGGTGAAAGCCCCCGAGGTTAGCCAGCACCAAGTCCGTGAACTCCTTTACGCTCTCTCTTTCCTCCTTTGAAGGATCAGAGCTACACTGGTTGGCCACTTTCCCCCAACCAATAGGGATGGCCCAATGCTCGTGAACACCGAGGAAGAAGAATTTGTCCTTTCACCGTTTCGTGGAGTCTGAATTCCCCCCACACATCAAGGAAAAGCTCGGGCAGAAGTTCATTGTGATCCAGTCAAGGTTATGTGTGAAGCGAAACATAACCTTGACTGTAGTAACGTTGAAGAGCATCTTACGGCACCGGAAGAAAACGTACAGAGATACCAAATACCTTACTGCATTTGGCTGGAGCCTGACAAAGGGAACTCCAAGTCCCCTCATGATGTCGTAAAGCTCTTCTGGCACAGGAAACCGTAGCCCACCATTGAGGTGGACTTCATAAACGGTGATGAAGCCATGTTGAGGGCACCATGCCCTATCGTGCGACTCTAGAATCATCATGGCCACAGACTCAGGAATCCGGTATCGTCCCCGAATCTCCTGGAGCCTAACGAGCGTCATCGTAGAAGCGATATCCCTCACTCTAGGCGCCATGGACGTCGAAAAGTAAAGGCAGAAAAGCAAAGAAAAATCGCAGCAAAGGGAGAGCAAAGGCCTCAACACTTAGGGAAGAAAACAAAAAGTAGGTGTAGAAATGAAGAATCGGGACAAGAAGGCCTTTAAATACTCCTGAAGTTCGAAAAAAGGCGCACTCATTACCCTCGCCACGTGTCGCTCGGCTGTTCGTCCCAGAAAAATGATGGCCTTGCCTTCCCAAGGCGCCTGTCAGCGCGTCGCTTCAACATTTAATGCCCTGCAGAAACTCAAACGACGGCGCTGGAAAGGTCCCGGACTCAGAGGAAATTCGAGGACAATCCTCCACCAAGCCTAGTGCCACATTTACTCCGACGACATATATGCACTCGGACTACCGCTACAAAAGACCTAAGCCAGAAAGCGGACGGTCATAATTTTGCCTCCTTAGGAATGTCATTTTCAAGCCATAACGCGCGCACGGACAACCATAGCAGGAAGATATCAACATCCCAAAAAGAGCAGTTACTTCATGCCAAACGGTCGAGGACCTCGAACCCTTTGGCCTGGGGGGCTATGTTGGGTCCCAATATAAAGGCCCATAAAACACGGCCCAAGAAAGGGACCAGGTGAAAAAAAAAAACCCAGAAATGTATCCACGGCCCAAGAGGGCCGGGCAGCCCAAGAGGCCTAAAACACATGCTAGTATCCCAAAAGCCAAGGCTACGACAAAGGTCCGAGAAGTCCCAGAAGCTCGAGGAAACTGCAAATAGCAGATGCCATCTAGGTACGAGAACCAGAAGAAGAAGCCCGAGAACCTCAAAAGTTCCATCAGGCCTCAGATTAGTCCAAGAAGCCAAGAAAAGACCCAAGGATCCTCCAAGAAGGACCAAAGATCCTACAAAAGACAATCACCAAGAGCTGCTTTCTTCAACGAGTTCGCGAACTCATAAAGAAACAAGGCACGCCACTGAGAGACGAGGACTCTCTCATACACGGCCGAGATCGCCAGCTAAGCAACTTCACCAATTTTCGAGGAACTTGCAACCACTGCAAGATGTCATCTCCACAGAGCACGCCTAGTAAAATCAAGACTGACGCCTAGAGATTACACGCCTAACATGGTCAGGCTCTACCAACGGCGCCAACAGCGTGCTATCCTGCATACGCCAGCAGCTTTGGACGTGACCAATGGGGAAGTGGAAAGCCTCTCGGCCACTCGCCGACTGCCACGTGTCTTCTCCCAAACGGCACAATTTTTCCTATAAATACCCAGCAGAGGCCGTGGCCTCGGGACTTTTCTCCCTTCCACCTTCTGGTAGTACTAAGAGAAAAAGAGGAAGAACTTAGAGGCTTCCATACGAAAGAAAGCCCTTCAAAGAAGAGAGATTAAGGAAAGAAAAAGGGAATATACTTCCCAAATCTCGTACTTTGTAAGACTTCCATCTATAGTGAAGTATTTCTAAAGGCCCAAAACCTCGTGGTTCTTCTTCCTCATTTAAGAGGAAGTTTTCCATGTAAAATCTAGTTTTAATCTCTTCCTCTCAACAACTCACAATCCCAAACATTTGTGTTGCACGTGACCTCGCGGTCCGAAACACAACAGTATCCAAATTATCTAGGGCATAATCCAGCCACGTAAAAATGAATAGACCAACAACTTCGATGTCAAGGGATATTCATCAGTATAAAATCCGTATCATTTGATAACTTATTAGGTGTTATAGTGTACAATATACAAATTAAAAGATTCAAAAATCTAATTCGACTACATGTAAATAACTACCTAGATTCAAAGTATACGTCACCATAATATATTAAAAAGACGCAGTTAACTTTTGGTCTAAATGCTTAAAAATTTCATTGCCAAAAAGCAAATTTTTTTTTTTAAAAAAAATAGTTGCTTGTCTCGTAATATTATTTGAATAAATTAAAAATTGAAAATTTTTAATATATAAAAGAATGGTAAAACCCTCCGGTTATATTTTTTTATTTTGTTAATTTTGGCATGAGTGACAAAAGGTTTTCCTCCCGTCTTTCTTGACTGAACGGAGAAAACAATAAGCCGCCCAGCAGCAAGTCACTCTACGCTATCAAGCAACGACGGGTAAGTAATTTTTAATTTCTTCAAAAGACTAATTTTTATCAAATCCACATCATATGCCTGTCAGGGGTAAATAAAAATATTTTAATCTTATCAAAATCGTTCTAATCATGCAATTCTAAATCATGATAACCGCCTTTGATATTTCTAATGATTAGGAATTTCAGGAGGAATGATTGAGGATAGGGACTGAAAGCCCACCTTATCAAGCAGACAACTTTATCTGGTTTGAATTTTTTTATAAAAAAATAATAAATTGAGCAAGTTGAATAATAGAACTTTGGACTTTTCCGTTTGTCGCTTGTTTTATATTTCTATCTATTTAAATACATATCTTTATTTTTTTGTGTGTGTGTTTTTATGCATATTCTTTTCATATATTAAAAAGTTCTTAAATCTTAAGAAGTTATATATATAAACTGTTGATATATATTTTTTTCAATAAGAAATTGATTTGTATTTAGAAAAAAAAATTATAAAAAATAAAATATTTAAGAACTACCTAAGACAAATTTGTAGCAAATCTTGTGAACGAGGGATATAAACAAACATCAAAAGTAGCAATCCAAACAAATAGAATTTACAGGTTTGGTAGCTTCAACTTTTCACTTGCTTATACTCCATTCTTTTCACTTGAAGTTTTACAATTACATATCCTTTTAATGCTACTATTTCAGGGTTGTTATAAATAAAATCTACGTGAAATTTATATGAAAGTAGGCTTATCTTAATTGGAATTATAATAATACATGAACTATTATAAAATAAAAATGGTCACTCATCAGGTCCATTGTGTACGAGCTCTATCTTACAGAACATACATGATGGATGCTAAGCATAGCTATTTTCACTGTCACATAACAACTCGCGCCTAAAATTTTTCCTTTTTCTGTTATTTTTGGTTCATTAGGGCCAGACTTTCAGATTTTTTTTTCTTTTACCTACTCTTCATTTTGATGTTTTGGGATTGAACCCGTCAAGAAAGAGTATAAGGGCAAAAGTATCCAACATCTGAAGAGCTCAAATCATGCAATTGAAACCATATAAATCTGCCCTAAAATGAAGTTGAATTTCACTAGAGGACATTACTTTCCCAATGAATAAAATATGAGTAAAATAAAGTAGCTAGGTTGACGATATGCTTAAGGGATAAGAACAGAATTAAGAACCATTAGCCAGCCTACGTGTATAGTTGGTATGTATCCGTGTGCGAGATATATGGTAAATCCAATAATTTGACTACTTCGATTAAAAAAATAATATAATGATTGAGTATTAAAAACACAAGTACAAATAATATTGCATAAATCAAATTACGCAACGAGTCGGTTGAATTCACATGCTCTCTAATTTTCCAATTAGATGAATCGAGCATTATTTTGTGGAAAGGGTCGACTTCAATCTTTTGATTAGTATCATACTAATAATAATATTATGCTCGATTTTTTTATTAGTTCAACATCATGTATATCTTTTCTCACATTTTTCAAAGTATAATTAATTATTTATTTAATTAGGAAAACACAACACCGATGACTTATTAACGATATTAGAGGGCAAAAATGCACTCTTTCATACTAAAGGATTTGTTAGGTTTTGAGCTACTCCTCTAGAAGACCTATATCCGTTTAACATGCCGCTCAATGGCACACCTAATATTGTACAATACTTAGTTTGACAACAAAATAATTACCAAATGGTACACGATAGGCGACTAATCCACGTAGTTTAATCAGAATAGTGACACTCAATGTATGCATGAGAGGCACACATACAAGCTTTGTTTGGAAATATCGTACCTAAAGAGCGCTTAAAAGGCGCTCATGCGCCATTTGTCCAGTAAATTTGCCCTTGACACGTGCTTGAAGAATGATCCCATGCCGTGTCGATATAAATCCCATATGGCAGAATCTGAGGGCATTGATCACAGTGTTTTGGAGTTCTTAAAGGTTGAAAATGTGAGAAAAGAATTACAAGACAGAGAAAAGGATATGAAAAAAAATTACTTATTCGTTTGAATTTTGAATAGTATTTTATTTTCTATCGAATTTGGATATATTATTCTTATTATTGCGAAGAACGTTTTACCAAATAATTTTTTCTTCTTCATATTGTATTCTATGTTATTCGGGTTTATTATTATTAAATATTGTATTCCTATATTTGTTAAAAATTTTTATAGCTAAAACT
>JAODPA010066972.1:0-10730 GCA_025585075.1 Nepenthes mirabilis
TAAGTAAGAAAATATCACATGCCTGAGTATTGAATAAGAATACTTAAAAATTTTTAAAAAGAATAGTAATAAAAGAAGCAATAAGTTAGATACACTTGTCTTCATTTGAGATTTATCAAAAACTAGCTTGATTTCTCATTAAATTCTCATTCTCCTTCCTTTTCTTCATTTTTCTCTTTTATTTCTCTATCTTCTCTTAAAATCTCACAAGAAATGAACTAAAATCAATTAGATGACCCATTTATAAGAAACCAATGCATGTGCATTTGTCAGGCGCAGTTCGGATGTAGAGGCGAAATTCATAGTGCACATGAGTGCACTTACGACATCCATTTGGTGCTAGGAGTTTGGTTCAAACACACATGAATGCCATTGAAGTATACCTCAAGCGCGGATATTTTACTTAAAATATACTTACACTTGGATTAGGCATATTTCAGATGACATTTAGCCCAACCTACTTTGGTCAAATATTTAATTTTTAACTCAAATGCAAAATTAATCTCAAAAAATTCATTAATAGAATTAAATTTTTGATCATTATAATAATTTTTATAATTCATACCATTTAGCTTTAATCGTTCATTCTCGAATCGAAATATTTTTCACTCTTTCATACCAAAAAATAAAATTACTTTGCTTATTAAATTACTCAATAAATAATAACAAGCTATTTGACGTCAATATCATCAAATTATAATTTTCACATTGAAAAACATACCCTTGTTACCACTTGTTGAGATTCACAACAACGTACACAACTAGTATAGTAAAAACAAACATGAATCATTCGTCAATTGTCAAGCATTAAATCCTGTGTGAGCATCAGGGATAACAATATCGTACATAAAAAAGTACACAATAATATTTTGTGAAAACAATTATTATCATCTAAGGAAAAACATTATAGAATAATCTCTTAACAAATCTATTATAAAGAGTTTGACTATAAATAACCCTATTAAATATCTATTCATATTGAAATATGACTTTAAACGCACCTAGTAATCACACCAAAGAAAATGTAATGAGAAAATAAGCAATTAATTAGTAATGTATCTTAAAATCAAGATTATAGTAGTATATCCGAGTTTTGTAAAAAATAAAACTCAAATCAAAATTTAATTGGAAACCATAAATTTTCATTTTCAATCCTTTCTCTTTTCTCTCATTCCTTGTAGCGCCCGTCGTGTTGAGATGATATTTGATCTGACCTAAAACTCATGTAAAAGTTTTATACACAGCATTGGTATTCAAATGCAAGATTTAGAGTTATAATACTAGAGCAAAATTGTCATTACACGTCATCTATCATCAGCGCATAAGTGCCCATCAAGCGTGCCTTCTACTATTGCTTATGCACATTGTTGGGGTTTGACACTCGAATTCACACACAGCGCAGATTCGGCATAGCGAAGAAATTCGAACCCCCTATCAGTCGACAATAACCAATTTAGTGGGTACAAGGAACAAAAAAGATGCACAATATTTTTAACGCAAAAATCCTTCAAGTTGGAGGAAAAAATTACAGAATAAACTTTAAATAAGGCTTCCACTATGTAAAATCAGTTATAAAAATCTCCAAGACAAAATACCCGCTATACGCCCGAAATAAAATAAGAAAAACAATATCCGGAGTAAAGAACCCCCATTCCCTTTTATCTCTTTGTTTTTTCTTTTCTTATTCTTCTCATCAGTGGTACACTCTGCTCACTTTGATTTTACAAGTGCAGTGGAAGATAGTTAACGACGAGAGCTCCCTTTCGCACTCCTACTCCGTTCCACTCTCCTTTTGCACTCCACCGCAGCAGCTATTGCCGTTGCTGCTTTCGTTTACCGCTCTCGCAGCCGCTACAACTTTCGCTTGCAGCCCTCACTTTGCCGCTTGTCTCCTACTTGTCTGTCTACTTGAAGCACCTAGTGTGCTTTTTATAAAGACCCCGATACCAAATCCATCTGCTCACCTGACTCGATTGTTGCAGATGATTTGTCATACTAACCCGATCTTTTTCTACAATCTCACTAATTCTCACGCTTTTCCAAACACACATGCTCTGCAGGTTAACCACTTTGCTCAGACGGCGTATACCTTGCAAGTCAGCTACCTGCTCTGTAAAACTTATTAAATCTGAAAAGTCAGCTACCTGCTCTACAAATCAGCTACCTACTTTACAAAACTTACCAACTTTGGCCCTTGGCGTCACCCCTGCAAAAGCACTCCGAAAATCCTTTCCGGATTTTCACTCCACAAATGCCATTCCTGAATTTGTACTCCAGAAATCATCTTCGGATTTCCACTTCGCAAAATGCCACTCTTACAATTGCTACTTCAGCAAATTGGCCACTCCAAGATTTGCCCAACCAGCAAATTGGTCACTCGGGCTCCAACTGGTCATTTTGCTGCAATCGGCCATTTTTGCCCAACTGGCCAATTTGCTACAACTGGCCATTTTCGCGCAATTGGACATTTCTTGCGCAATCGGTCATTTTGCCCCAATCGGGCATTTCCTGCGCAACTGGAAATTTTTCCTTCTCCAACATTTGCCCGCTCCGACAAATCGATCTCTTGGTCTTTACTACAACCATTTTGCAACACTCCGAATATCACACAAAACTCGTGTGATCCTCCGATGACGTGTTCGTTTGTTGAGTCACCCATAAGGGAGTGACCAAACCTAACACAAATATGCCTCAAGCACTGATTTTTCATGCCATTCCAATCTTTCACTTACACAAATCCTTGCACCAAAATTGAACACACCTCTAAATAACTCGTTCATTAAAAATAGGACTCATAAAAGAGTGGTTTAAAACCTAACTTATGTGGGATATCTGCCCAATTAATCAAAACCAACACGATAAAGCAACCCTTTGAGCATGCTTGGATTCCCATTATTCGAATACACAATATCAAAAGAAGACACGAGTACAACATACTTGTAACTGATGCAACTGTCCAAGCACCTCATTCCATGGTTTCCAATGTTGAATTTTTGGGTCGCTCTAATATGAGTCGTACACTAAATAGAAAAGTCATCTATAATTCGTTGGATGTCGATGTAAGAACTCACTCAAGTGAAGGATTAGAGTAGAGCAAGAGAATGAGCTTGATGGACGAATGAGGGGGAGCTTATGTGTGCATTCCACCAGCAAGCGAGCCTAACAGGCATTTAAGGTAGCGCTCATGCACCAATTTCAACGAGAGTGGAAACACAAGTCTTACATCTGGCGTTCAAATGCCAGCCTTGTGTATAAAATCTTCTTGTTATTTTCATGTTAGAAGAGAGGCCATTTCAATACATAGGGTACCACACGAATAGAGAGAATGAAAAAAATAGAGAATAGGAACATTTTCAGCATCCGATTAAGGTTCGATTCGAATTTCATTCTTTATTAAATTTGGATATGTTGCTTTAATATTAATTCTAGGAGATATTACTAATTGACTACTCATTTTCTTATTTTATTATTTTCTAATGGTTTGCTAGATGTATTAATAGTTGTATTCAACCGATTATTTACATCTGTTATTATGAAAGGCTGTCAGGGATGATTACTTTAATCTATATATTCATCGTGAATATTGTTCAGAGTTTATCTGGTAATTTTTCGTTGGTTAAAAGTGATCATTTGTTGACAATAATTTTTCACATTAAATATTGTTATAAAAGTTATATATTTGGTTACATATTATTATTCCTTGTGCTATCTGAGGCTTGGTAGTTGAAGATTGACGTGGGATTTGAAATTTCTTTTTACTATGCCAGCGGTGTGCATATTGCAAATCCAAACAACCAACATTCTTTTTGTAGCAATTCGAGTTCGCATGATAATATATTGTACCCTATAGATCACATCTATGAGTTTGTATTTATACTGTTTTGTTTTTATGAGCCTTTACGCAGAGCAGTGTTGGCAGACAATAGGTGGCCTATTGACAAGAATGCAGGAACAATCCCTGTTGGCCGGAATGGGCGGCCAACTGATAAAAGCACACGCGCACTATGAAGTAGAGGCAAGAGAAGAGAAATGAACACCAAATATTTTACGTGAAAAATCCTTCTGAAATAAGGAAAAAATCACGGGACATTAAGTTCACAAAAATCACTAGGTATGAGACAATTTGTTACATAGTCTACAGGAGACGAAAAATAAGAATAGAGTAAAGATAAACAAAACTTTAACTCTTTATTTTTACCCACCGCTCTCTTTCTTTTCACTTTCTCTCTTCTATTTTCTCACTACTGCCATTTAGTGTGCATACACACACACACACATATATATACGTCCATCCACCATAACCCAGCAGGTAGTTGGTGCTCAACTTTTAAAATCTGCATGTGTGCATGCGTACGCCCTATCCTACAGCAGGCGACGCATGCCTGCTCCTACAAATCGATCAGTATTTGAATTCCTAAGAATGATGTCAACCAACTACTCAATCGGGTAGGTCAACTGTACACCTTTTGGGATATGATAGTCATTCGACCTTCCAAATTCAGTTGGTCAACTCTATTGACCATTCTCTCATTTTGGCTAGTCAATCATACCGTTGACCGGTCGAAGTAGTCCGTCCCGATTCTTTAGTAGAGTCAGTCATCTCACAACTTTTATTGGTCAACAGATTGACTAATAGAGGTTGACCGTCCAGAAGATTTCGATTAACTATATTGACCGAAATTTTTTTTTTCTTAAAGTGGCGCACACGTGCTTCGTCCAAGTCCCCTGGTCACAAGGACTTCCACACAGGAGTGATTCCCAACAGACTTTCCCTCACGACCATGAGGAAGTTAAATCCATCATTCCGGCCAGCCTGCAGCATGGTTTATTCTTCTCATTCGGTAGAATCTTGATCATCATGTCTGCCCCGTTTTCTTCAGTGTTAATCTTTTTTAGTGACAGTAGACCGTCTACTGATACATTTCTTACCTAATGATATCGCACATCAATATACTTTGATCTGGAGTGGAGTGAGGAGTTTTTACAGAGATGAATGTCACTCTGGCTGTCATAGAATACCACATACTTTTCCTATTCAAGGTTCAGTTTTTGAATGAATTTCTTCATTCACACCATCTCTTTGCAAATTTCTGTCACAGCAATATACTCAACTTCAGTAGTTAAAAGAGCGACATATTTTTACAACTTGGACTGTAAGAAAACTACTGCTCCTATAAATTTTACCAAATATCCTGAAGTGGACTTGCGACTGTCAATGTCTCCGGCCATATCAGCATCCGAGTAGCCCACTGACTGAGGTTTGTTACTTTCAAGACACAAATACTTCTTAAAAGTTTCTCGAATGTATCTCCTAATTCACTTTACCCCGGACCAATACTCCTTTCCTGGATTGGACAGAAACCAGCTGACTGTATCAACAACATGTGCTATGTCCGACCTGGTGCATATCAGGGCATACATGAGACTTCCTATGGCCGAGGAGTAGGGAACGCCTCTCATGTGCGCTTTCTCTTTGTCCAAAGATGGACACTGACGACTATTCAACTTGTGATGATTTGCAAGTGGAGTGCTAACAGGTTTAGACTTATCCATGTTGAATCGTTGGAGCATCTTCTCAAAGTAGTTTTTTTGAGACAATCATAGTCTTCTTGCTTCCTGATCACGAATGATTCTAATACCAAGAATCTGGTTTGCTGGTTTGAGGTCTTTCATGGCAAAGGATTGCCCAAGTTGCTCATTTAACTTCTTTATTCAAGTACTGTTTTGTCCAACAATTAACATGTCATTCATGTAAAGGAGAAGTATAACAAAATCGTCTTCTAAAAACCTCTGTGTGAAAACACAGTGATTACAAGTAGTTCACCGGTATCCTTGACTAGCCATGACTGATTCGAACTTCTTATACCACTATCTTGGAGCCTGTTTCAACCCATATAGGCTCTTCCTTAAACGAAAGACTAGTTGTTCCTTCCCTTTAACCTTGAACTCTTTTGGTTGTTCCATATAAGTTCCTCCTCCAGTTCACCATGAAGAAAAGTTATCCGAACATCTATTTGCTCCATTTCTAGATTCCGGGTGGCTGCCAAACCCAATACAACCCGTATGGAGGACATTTTTACCACTGGAGTAAAAATCTCATCGAAGTCGATTTCTTTCTGTTGGCTAAAACCTTTCACCACTAACTGTGCCTTATACTTTAGCTTCATGGTATTTTTATCCGTTTTTAATCGGAAGACCCATTTGTTCTTTAGGGCCTTCTTCCCGTTAGGAAGCTTGACTAAATTAAAGGTATAATTCTCATGAAGAGAACTAGTTTCATCATTCATGGCTTCCAACCATTTTTAATTACTCTCATCTTCCATAGCCTTTTTATAACTTTCAGGATCTCCAACATCAGTGAACATAACATATTCATTGGGTAACAGACGGACAGATGACCGTCTATTTCGTGAGGATCGTCTGACAGGTAGATCTTCAGCCGGTTGAGGGATGACTTCATCCTGATCTTCATCAGGTGCCATAATTGCCTCTTCATTATACTTAATCGCCTTAGTACTATTGTCCTTGTCTTCCAGAGATACCGGATGGATAATTTCAACACTTACTTTGTCCGTCTGCTCGATATCATACTTGACATTTCTGCCAATATCCTTAATCATTTCATCTTCAACAAAGGTTACGTCCATTGTCCGGATAAGTCTTCTCCCAACCGGACCATAAAATCTGTAACTCAACTCATCTTCCCCGTAGCACAGAAAGATGCACTGCATCATCTTTGGCTCCAACTTTTCCTTTTTATCTCTTGGGATGTGAACAAATATTTTATATCCAAACACCCGTAGATAATCATAAGATGGCTCATTGTTTGACCATATCTTCTCAGACACTTCACCCTTCAAGGGCTTACTGGGCGACCTATTTATGATATAGGCCGCCATCTTCAATGCTTCGGCCCAGAAGTGTTTAAGAAGCTCAGCTTCAGAAAGTATACACCGTACTCTGTCTAGAAGTGTACGGTTCATCCGCTCAGCCACTCCGTTCAACTGTGGTGTCTTTGAAAGTGTTTTCTGATGCTTAAAACCATGTGACCGGTAATAGGTATCAAAAGGCCCTATGTATTCACCGCCATTATCGCTTCGGACGGCCTTTGTTTTCTTCATCGTCTGTCGCTCAACAATAGTATGAAATTACTCAAATATATCGAGGACTTGATCTTTGGTTCTCAATGCGTAGGCCCACAGCTTTTCGGAACAATCGTCAATGAAATAAACAAAATATTGAACTCCACCAAACGATTTCTCTTTGAATGGTCCACACACATTTGTGTGAACGAGATCAAGTAGTTCTGCTTTTGGAGCGGACAAGTCTCCATGAAAAGAGACTCTTCTTTATTTGCCGGTCAAGCAGTGAGGACACGTCCTTAGTCTGTCTTCCTTTACTCCGACAATACGGTCCTTCCTGGCCATATGATGCAGTCTGTGTTCACTCATGTGGCCCAACCTCCTGTGCTAAAAATTCTCGGTCTCCTTGCTAAATACAGCGTTTACGTCTCCAGCCGCTGCGGACGCCTTCATAATATACAGGTTGGAGTACTTTTTTTCTCTTACCACTACCAGAGATCATGTGGTTAATTTCCACCGTCCTTCATAGAAGGTGTTACAATAATTTTTATCATCTAGCCGACCAACTGAGATAATATTGAGCCTTATATCAGGGACATGTCGAACATCCTTTAACAATAGTTTCGTCCCATTATTGGTAACTAGTGCAACGTCACTTTTACCAATAATTCGGGATATTCTGTTGTAACTCATCCTTATCACTCCAAAGTCCCCTGGAGTGTAAAATATGAACAATCCCCTTTTGGATGTGGCATGCAAGGTGGTATTATAATCAATCACCCAATCGGACTCCTTGTCCGTCAGGTTTGCCACGTTCTCTTCACATGTCAATAGGAGATCGCCTCCTGTGACCAATGAAACAGAGGACTTGTCCTCACATCGTCCATTTTCTCATTTTTCCTTTTCCGCATTTTTACACATCCACTTAAAGTATTACTTCTTAATGTGGTCCTTTTTGTCACAATGATAGCATTTAAGGTTTTGAAACATTGGTCAAGATTTGCTGCGTCCTTTCTCTCCAGGCTTCTGACTGCGTCTTCTACTCCTTCCCTTAGATTCAATCACAAGTACTTCACTATGAGAAGACGTTGAGGCCCCTTGTGACTGCCTTGACTGATTCATGAGTAAGGAAGCAATCACCTCGTTCAACTTCAACGTATCTTTTTCAAACAGCAGCGTAGTGACAATATGGTCATAAGAATTTGGCAGAGAGGCCAGCAGCACCAATGCCTTGTCCTCCTCCTTGATTACCTCATCAAGGATTACCTCATCAAGGACAGACATCTGTATTACGATTCGATTAAATTCGTTCAAATGCTTTTTAAAGTTGCCACCTTTTGAGAATCGCAGACTATAAAACTGTTTCTTTATATGTAGCCTGATTGTCAAAGATTTGGACTTATATCGGCTCTCCAACTTCTCCCACACCTCCGTCGGATCAGTCAGGCTGAGGACTTCCTGGAGCGTGTTGTCTGCCAGGCATAATTTAATAGTACAGTTGGCAAGATCTCTTTTATCTTGCCACTCCTCCTCAGACAAACTTTTCAGCTTCTCTTCCTTCTTCTTCAGTACTTTTATTGTTTATTATCTGGTCAGAATGTTCTTCACCATCTCTTACCAGATGATGAAATTATCCTATCCATTAAACTGTTCTACGCTGAACGGTAAGTTTTCTGAGGATGATGTCTCCATTCAGACGGAATTCTCAACCCCTCTCTGATACTACTTGTTGGCGGACAATGGGTGGCCTATTGATAAGAATGTAGGAACAATCCCTATTCGCCGGAATAGGCGGCCAACTAATAAAAGTACACGCGCACTGTGAAGTAGAGGTAAGAGAAGAGAAATGAATATCAAATATTTTACGTGAAAAATCCTTTTGAAATAAGGAAAAAATCACGGGACACTAAATCCACAAAAATCATTAGGTATGAGAGAATTTATTACATAATTTACAGGAGACGAAAAATAAGAATAGAGTAAAAGTAAACAAGCTTTAACACTTTGTTTTCACTCACCGCTCTGTTTTTTTTTTCACTTTCTCTTATCTATTTTTTCACTACTGCCATTTAGTGTGCATATACACACACATATCTACATACGTCCTCCACCATAGCCCAGCAAGTGGTTGGTGCTCAACTTCCAAGGTCTGCATGTGTGTATGTGCGCGCCTGCATGTCCTGTCCTGTAGCAGGCAGCGTATGACTACTCCTACAAACCGATCAGCGTTTGAAATCCCAAGAATGATGTCAACCAGCTACCCAGTCGGGTAGGTCAGCTGTACACCTTTTGGGATGTGATAGTCATTCAGACATTTCAAATTTAGTCAGTCAACTCTGTTGACCATCCTCTCATTTTGACCGGTCAATCACACCGTTAATCGGTCGTAGTAGTCCGTCTCGACTCTTCAGCAGAGTCAGTCGTCTTACAACTTTTACCGGTCAGTTTATTGACCGATAGATGTTGACCGTCTAGAAGGTTTCGGTTAACATAATTGACTAACATTTTTTCTTTTTAAAGTAGTACACACGTGCTCCGTCCAAATCTCCTGATCACAGGGACTTTCTGGAGTAATTCCCAACAAGCAGCTCTCACACTTGCAACGTATCACAAAACCTGCACATCCATTCCTTAGACGATGACGACACCACCAAATACAATAAGAGAGAGAGAGAGAGAGAGAGAGAGAGAGACATCAAAGGCAGGTTGCTTGAATTTCCAGTTACTCTGACAGAAACTTCAGCGTTTATTCACTGTACCGGGAAAAAAACAATCGAAAGTGAAAGGAATACGACAGAAACTGACATCATTTGCACCAACTCGTATCAGACGTCATTTAGTTTCTCAAACAAAAACAAAAAGTTCAACCAAAATGTTAAGCAATTAGATAAAAAATGAAGAAATAGTTTCATATTACCATGCCTTCTGATGCAAGCCTGAATAACCCCCCTCCGGCATATATCAATGAGATTGAATCGTGTACTAAATATAAGCCCGCATATTACGATATGTTCCCGTAAAATTGAGAACACGGGACTCGTAAGATTTTAATTTTACGCAATTCGATTCGATCAAAAGACTGCTATCATATCAAAGAACCAATCCAAATTAACCAATTAGGTAAAATACCGATATAGGCGAACACTAGTCACAAATATTTCGGAAATAACCCCAATTAGGAATTGAAGAAAATCAAAATTAACCAATTACCTTGAACAATCGGAGATTAGCTTGTCTCGTGAGATCTGTGTGGACATTGCCAATACACCTCGCAAAATTCTTGCAGAGCGGCCTACAGCTTATTCTGAGACATTATACAAGCAATGTTGAGCAATTACGCATATTCAAGGAGAATCGAGGATTTGCTCCTTCCTATTAATCTGTTGTCGATTACGGTTTCGAGATTTTACGTCGTCTACTCATTTATTAATGAAATTATTCGTAAATCTGACTATTATCAAGAAATCAAACAGATAAACGTCCTTTAACGCCTTAATGCACCGAAAAAAATAAAGAAGAAAATGGTGCGGAGAGGAATAGTCATACCTGGAAATGCAGCGAAAGACGAGCGAGATTGATAAGGGTGAATCTGTAAGAGAAGTACGCAATCTACACAAATCATCTATTTTTAAGTGGTGGATTTTGAAT
>JAODPA010066973.1:0-10730 GCA_025585075.1 Nepenthes mirabilis
ATTTAAAATTATTAAATTTCTAGTTAGATACCAGAGTTTGTATTCTGACGCTTGCTCTAATTCGTCTGCAGATGTCGTCGTCTTCTTCATCTTTTCTCGCTCAGTTGGCTGACGACTTCGTTTCCATTCATGTATAACGGGAAGTACAGAGACTGGCGTCTCACCAAGCTTGGATTTTAAGATTTGATGCTGCTAAATATTTTTATTTTTGCTTTGAATTGTTTGTGGGATGTTTCAGATTACCTTCTTCCTGCTATTTTTTTACTTGAATTAGTTTAATATTGTATTAGAATCCCATCGATTGCTTAATGGATTCCTCCCCCGGGGAAAACGGGGTCCAAAATTTTCTGTTGATGAGGTATTTTTTGCTCAATATGAATTGATGATGAACTCTTCTGATCGTTAAAAAAATTTGTCCGATATAGTAGTCTCCTAATTGATGATGTTAGCACCATTCAATTTGTGCTTCTTCTAATGTCATGTTTCGATTGAAGCAATGAACTTGGATAGCTACTAATATGGAAAACGGTTGCTTTGAGTGGATTAGCTGTGGTTCTTTTGCATGGAGGAATTCAATGGTAGTGCAAACTGCATAGCAACTTTTGATTTTAGGATGAGCAAGAGGAGTGGCCGAGTTAATGTGCTTTGTGTATTTTTTGAAATCCTGCTTCTCTTCTTATGGGTGAATAAAATTTGTAGGAAGAAATGGCTTTGAAAGTCTTGGCTTCATTGCTATAATATTTACTTTGTTTTATTTTGTTCTTTTATAGCTTGCCATATTTAAGTTTGAGTCTGGCTAAACAGGTTCTTATGGAGAGGACTCTGTCTGGCTTGACAATCCAGAATTACAAGGAAACTTTGTTTTAACTTTGTGGAGCTAATCAATTTGTCAATTGAGTTCATCTGGCTTTCAGTTGACATTGAAATGAGAAACGGTCTCCACTGCTCCCATGAGCTTCGGACAACTCGGAAGACCAAACAAATGTGGAGCTGTGTATTGATTCTTATTTCTAATATTGCAAAATTATCAGATCAAGATTGACGATGACATTCCTCCACGGTTTGGAATCAAATTCTTGTGCAGGTGTCTCAAGTTTCCTTTACATGGTAGTTGAAATCATGATTGCTTGACGGTGATCAGCAGAACAGGAGGAAATTTGGCAGCCTCCAAGCTGAATGGAAACTGGCCAAATTGGAGACATGGACGCTGACTAATTATCCGTAAGTTGAGGCTGGCTGCTTATGCTTTGCATGCTCGCCAGTTGAGCTTTGTTGGAATAAGTTGAGTGTATTACACTGTCCTAAATTCATTAGAGCTAGGAAAGAAGTAGGCAATTGTGATGTTCAGAAGCTGTTGTTCATGAGCGATGAACAACATTTCTTTCACCTTGCAACAGTTGATGGAAGGATAAATCTTAAAGAGCTCTCTGCTTTTGGATGAGTATGGTAACTCTTTCAATATTATGCATTATCTTGTTTTACTTGTTTGTTCCAGATCTCTTGAGTGATGAACATTAGAGACACATTTTGGAGTCTTTGCCTTTACAATCATACTGCAGCCAAAACCAAGCTTTTCTCTGTCATTTCTGGAGGTTGGACCAATGCAAAGCATCTTTCATTCCCTTGTTTCGTCTTGGCACACCCTCCCCACAAGGACTCCCCCAGCTCAGGCAGAAAGTATGGTAGAGTTGGTTGGCCAGTTATTCTCCCTCACTGGTTGTTTGTGTAAGTGTTTACCCCAAAATTTTCTAGCTATAAGCGGCAGAGTTTTTTAGTGTATGCCACGTGCATCCTATGGAACTCATCAATTGGCTTATGAGTTGCTGCTGTAGATTTGGAGTAGTTCTGGATCCGTCTTTCTTAAAAATTTACATAATTTGTAGATCTCTTGTTCAGTTATAAATGGTGTGTAGGCATAATCATTTTTCCTGGAGACATGCTGGTGGATTCTTGCTAAATCAATTCCTTAGTGAAAATGCAACTAAATCAAATGAAAGTCACAGCTAAATGAATTTCATTGGAAATATCATGATATAGTTGTCATTTTTTTCCTTCATTGTCAAACAAATACAAAAAAATAGAAACCCAGAAGTAGTCCGAGGCATTAGGATGGAGTTTGTCCAATATGGGAATATTGAAAATTTTGCAGACAAACCTGAATTGTAAATTATAAAACTAAAATTGGCGATTTGACATGAATAAAATTTGACCCTAAATTCTTACAGATGCTATCATTTTCCAGAAATAGGTAAACAGACATTTTGTTCGGCCACGAACTAGCAAATGATTCACCCGTCGAAAGCTAATTAATCAATGATTACAAGCTGTTCTTTCTCCAAGATGTCAATATTAACCAATTATTATGTTATTTGAGGGGGGAGCTGCCTGTGGAAAGCGAAACCATCTATTTTAAGATAGTAAAGGAAAAAAACAGGGCAATCAATTCTCCCCCTTTAAATTTATGCCTACATATAATGCATTGGTGGGGGAAGGAAGAGGCATCAAAGGCTTCAAAAGCAACTTCAAAGCATTCGTATAATTAATTTCTCTTCCATTTCCATTTAGAAGAGAGTGAAAGAGAGGAGTCCTTTGTTCTCTCTTACCATTTCGTTTTGGATTTGCTGTCATGGGCTCTAGTTCTGACATCTCCTTAGAGGAGATAAAAAACGAGATTGTTGATCTTGTAAGTATACAAATTGTTGTTCTGCAATGCTCAAATAGGGGAAAAGTAGAAAGAGAAATAGAAACATCTTTTTTTATTTATATTTTTTGACAATTTTTTGAAGAAAATAAGAAACCATTCTATTGAAAGCCATGATGCGGCGATAAAATTGCTTTACTATGATATGAAGGTCATATGTTTAAACCACAAAAATAACCTATTCGCAATGTAAGAATATGATTGCGTATATCTAACCCTTCCTATAATCTGCAATGCAAAAAGCCCCTATGCTATGCCATCCTTTTCCTTCAACGGTTGCTTAGTTGTCTTTCTTGAGATATATTCTTCCATTTCCCCTTGATTTTCTCTCTTACACAATGGATCTTAATTGTTGCACGAAATCTGCATTTTAAATCAATTTCTTCTTGATTTACTGTTCCATCTCCTAAGAAGAAGGCAGGATAATAAAGTTTGATGTTGATTAACATTTATCGATCCAACTCATTTTGCCAAGAGTATAAAGATTGCATTTTCTTGATAAATCTTGTATGTCCATTTGCAGTATTGATTATTTATTATTGTTCCTTCACATTGATTCCTGCTAAATAAGCGTTACAACAATCAAAACAACAAAATTCTTCATTGAAAATTTTTGACCGATTGTGATGGGCAGTTCAGTAGTAATTGGTTACATGGTGAATGGATATTTAGGAAACTATCCCTGTGGAGGAAGTTTTCAAGCAACTCAAGTGTTCGAAAGAAGGTTTGACAAAAGAGGAAGGTCAAAAGAGGCTCGAAATTTTTGGCCAGAACAAACTTGAAGAGAAAAAGGCAAGAATCCATTTGTTGCTATTTTTCTCAATTTAGTGATTTTATATCAGGGAAAAAAAAAGCACTTGAGGCTCTATTTTTGAGTCCATAAAATTTGAAGGGAAGTGTCATGTTCAACCCTTCTTTTCCCATTGAATTTTTGGGCCTCCAAGTTTTGCCTAATGGCAAAGCTTCTCTATTATGAATAAGAGGTCACGAATTCAAACCATGATAAATCTTCCACAGCTAGATGTAAGGTTGCATGTATCTGATATTTTCTAGACAGATAATGTGAGTATTTCGTGCATTGGGCTATCCTTTAAGTAGTGCCTAGCCACCCTTTCAAAAACTTGAAGGAATAGACTGTTTTGGACAAAAATAATATCAACATACAACTTTAGTTTCCAAACAAAATTTTCTTCATTGTTCCCAAGAAAAAATGTAAGAGTTCGAGTGAATCTAGATTCTCAAATCTAATTGTACCTTTGATACAGGAGAGCAAGTTTCTGAAGTTTTTGGGGTTCATGTGGAATCCTCTGTCTTGGGTCATGGAGGCTGCAGCTATCATGGCCATTGCTTTAGCAAATGGAGGGGTAAGCAAATTTCCTACTTTGTTCTTTGAGATATGTGCAGGAGAAACTGAGAGGCGATATGTGAATGAAAATAACTGGGGCAGGGCAAACCACCAGACTATCCAGACTTCATTGGCATTGTTGTGTTGCTGCTTATCAACTCAACTATCAGCTTTATTGAAGAAAACAATGCAGGAAATGCTGCAGCAGCACTAATGGCAAATCTTGCTCCCAAAACTAAGGTATTATTTTCTAATATAACCAGTATAAATATGATAGAACAACTTTGAAAGAAAATCTCCTCACAAATCCTGCAACTTATTAAGATGAATGGTAGGAAAACAATCTACCATCCCCATGTTTGAATGCTTAATAAGAAGGGAAAGGAAATGTTGTAGATCCAGTCAATACAGCAAAACAATTAATATTATAAAAAAGGATCCTTAGTGATATGTAAAAGGAATAAACAAAAATGCAAAGGGGCAAATGGAAGGTATAATTTCCCTACATTCTCCTTTCCCTCCTATTTTTAGAAGCATCACATGGACTATAAGCTTTTCTCTAGTTAGCCCTCCATCCGGACAGATTAGCAAAAGACATATATGATTAAATGGATGTTTATGTTGTACATGAATTGACAAAAGGTGTTGAGGGACGGAAAATGGAGCGAGGAAGAAGCAGCAATCCTTGTACCAGGAGATGTAATCAGCATCAAACTAGGAGATATTGTCCCAGCAGATGCTCGTCTATTGGAGGGTGATCCCCTCAAGATTGACCAGGCTGCCCTTACCGGTGAATCCCTCCCAGTCACCAAGCACCCCGGTGATGAGGTTTTCTCTGGTTCCACCTGCAAGCAAGGCGAAATTGAGGCTGTTGTTATTGCCACTGGTGTCCACACCTTCTTTGGCAAGGCTGCCCACTTGGTTGACAGCACTAATCAAGTTGGTCACTTCCAAAAGGTATTCTCTTCCTCACGTTGTATTCAACATCCTCCCTTGTGTTAGGGAAGGTAGACTCTGTGTGGCATGAATTTTAGTGAATAAGAGTGTGGAAAAGTAATGCTGGTTGGTTTTTGGTTTAAATTTTACTTACTGTTAGAAAAAGCAAACCATGCAAATACAGCGACATCAAAACTATTGTAATTTATAATATGCTTTTGTTCAGTTTATCATCCAACAACAAGGAAATCTAAAACTTGTCTACTATTCGACAAGTTATTTCATTTTATGTAGCTTCCAATGCTTTCCAGAGTTTCCAGTGCTTTCCAGAGTTTCGCAGAATTTGGATTTCTTCAAGTTTATTATGTGATGAGCATACATTACGGAACTTTGCATTTGAGTTCTTCACACTTCCAGAAACTTTTACATATTAGTGGGAAAACAAAGTTCATGAACCTATAGAGAGTAAACATTAGGTGTGCAATGCGAGAGAATAAGAATGTCTTAGAAGTGTCTAATTGTGCCACAATTTTTATCTAAGTCTCAGAATTGATACGTGTTGATTATTAACTGATGGAAAACTTAACAACCACAAATATATTTACAAATTTTTATCGTGTTAAGAATTTTGATTGCTACAATTTCCCTCCCTGATAGACCAAACATGATAAAAATCTTAGATTTATGTTTTTTCCCCACACTTTAATACTGCTATATACGCTTAAAGGAGATGGTGTATCTCAATGTCTTCCACAGGTGTTGACTGCCATCGGTAACTTCTGTATTTGCTCCATTGTTGTGGGAATGCTGGTGGAGATCATTGTGATGTATCCAATCCAGCACAGGGCATACCGTGATGGCATTGACAATCTGCTAGTGCTTCTCATTGGAGGGATTCCAATTGCCATGCCAACAGTTTTGTCTGTGACAATGGCTATTGGATCTCATCGCTTATCTGAACAAGGTGCTATCACCAAGAGGATGACAGCCATAGAAGAAATGGCTGGTATGGATGTCCTTTGCAGTGACAAGACCGGAACTCTCACTCTTAACAAGCTTACTGTTGACAAAAGCTTGATTGAGGTTTGTTAGGCCTAACCATTATAAATGCCCCAAAAATAATGGCTAGAGGTTTGCTTTTTTTGTTATAGCAAACAAAAAATTGAATTATAATAAGGTTAATAATTTGTAATGCCTGTAATATAATAGGTATATCCAAAGAACGTGGATAAGGACACTCTTGTATTGCTAGCTGCTAGAGCTTCCAGGGTTGAAAACCAGGACGCTATTGATGCTTCAATTGTTAATATGTTGGGCGATCCCAAGGAGGTATGCTGCTCATTTTCTCTTTAATGCCAAGTTTGGATTCAAGGAATTGTAATCGAGTGGATTCAATGGAAACGAAAGAAATGAGTTATGACTAGTGAAATAGTCAAAGGATCTGGAAGGAACCTTTCGTTTTGAACCTGCCATTTGTTTCCCTGTAAAATTGTTGGAATTTAGATAGAAAGGACAAAAGGCTGCTGTCATCTTGAAAAACTTTTTTGCAAAAAAGTATAGTATGAAGTTTTCTTTTCTTTCCATAACTGTCCGTTCAAACTAACCAAGTGGAAGTTTTTCTTTCCTACCTTTCATGATAAATCAAAGCAGTTGAAATCACTTCTTTTCTTAGTTGAAAACTGTACATAAGTAAACTTATTTCACATTCTCCTAATTCTGCCTATTTTGAACACTTAACAGGCAAGAGCAGGAATCAAAGAGTTGCATTTCCTGCCCTTCAATCCTGTTGATAAGCGCACTGCAATTACTTATATTGACCCTGATGACAACTGGCACAGATGCAGCAAAGGTGCCCCTGAGCAGGTAAGAATTAGTTGGTCCAATATGAAATGATAGCAAGTCATACTAGTTTGACACACACAAACAAATGGGATACTATTAACACATTGCATTGAACTCAACATGCGACCATAAATGTGAAACATATTGTAACACAATTAGCGTACAAATAAATGTGCAACTTTGAAAGTATTGCTACATCTGGGAAGAAAACAAAAATGCGAACTTGTGACAGGGAAAACAATTACTTATTGAGTAGAAAATTTTCTTGCAAGAAGTTGCTTGACCAATAGAAACTATAAAAAAAATGAAAGGTCTGAAGGATATGAGAATGGAAGGTAGAATCAAGAGACTTTTGAGGAAACAGCTAAGAATGAGAACGTTTTCTATAGCCTAGTGGAAATTTGTTTGCATACAAGAAACTGAAAATATCAGTTGTTTTCTAGATAATTGACCTTTGCGAGTTGAAGGGAGATGCCAAGAAGAAGGCTCATGAAGTGATCGCTAGTTATGCTAACCGTGGTCTCCGATCCTTGGCTGTTGCCAGGCAGGTAAAACTAATGAGCCAAATGTTGCGAATGTTTTGATCTAAGTTGATTTTACCCGTTCTTGCTTAAAATGGGCATTTTGAACTCTCAACATGGCAACTTCCAATTTGTAGACCATCCCAGAGAAGGATAAGGAAAGTAATGGCAGCCCGTGGGAGTTTGTGGGTCTTTTACCTCTATTTGACCCGCCTAGGCATGACAGTGCAGAGACCATCCGCAGGGCTCTTGATCTTGGCGTCAATGTCAAGATGATCACCGGTGACCAGCTTGCCATTGCAAAAGAAACTGGTCGCAGGCTTGGCATGGGCACCAACATGTATCCTTCATCTTCCCTCCTCGGCCAGTCAAAGGATGAGTCTATTTCTGCCATTCCTATAGAGGAGCTCATTGAGAAGGCTGACGGCTTTGCTGGAGTTTTCCCAGGTAACTTTTCTAAACCATATTAGATAATCATTACATGGCTTTTAATGACCTTAGCAAATCTTAGTAGTCAGTTGCTGAGGCTTGTCCGCTTAATTTACAAGCTCAAACATAAGCTTGAGCTTGTTGGTTAAGATTTGTGATTGAAATGGAGTGAGCTTCTAATAGAATGATAATGGACTGCTTCTTCTGAGAAGCATGTTTTATTACATTATTATAAACTTTAAGAGGTAAACAGTGTTGCGGTAGATCATGTCTCTTTAGCTTAACAGACTCAAGACAAAGCTTGAGTTTGTTTGATTGAGCTTAACTAACAGATCATGAACAAGATTTTGATAACCCATCTTAGTTGAACTTTTTGAGTAGGTGGGTTCCCTTAAACTACAGTGAGAGCCAAATGAATTGAAAGATTCAAGTTTGGTTCGGGAAGAGATCATGAAAGTTTTGAAATGAATGCAAAGAGAATCTACTTTCATTAAGTGATTTATTAGATAATCGAAAACAGAGGATATTGAATACTATTTGACTACTAATATTAGTAGGGTTTTCACGCAGAGCACAAATATGAGATTGTAAAGAAGTTGCAACAGAGGCAACACATTTGTGGTATGACTGGAGATGGTGTCAATGATGCCCCGGCACTGAAGAAAGCAGACATTGGCATTGCAGTTGCTGATGCAACTGATGCGGCAAGGAGTGCTTCCGACATTGTCTTAACCGAGCCAGGCTTAAGTGTGATAGTAAGTGCTGTGTTGACAAGCAGAGCAATCTTCCAGAGGATGAAGAACTACACCATCTATGCCGTTTCAATCACCATCCGTATTGTGCTGGGCTTCCTACTCATTGCTCTGATCTGGAAATTTGACTTCTCTCCTTTCATGGTCCTGATCATTGCCATCTTAAATGATGGCACAATCATGACCATCTCAAAGGATCGGGTGAAGCCATCTCCATTACCGGACTCCTGGAAGCTCAAGGAAATATTTGCCACTGGCATTATCCTTGGAACCTACATGGCTATCATGACTGCTGTCTTCTTCTGGATTGCCCATAAGACTGACCTAATCCCAGTGAGTAATTTTCAAGTGAAAACTATTTCATCTTCCCATTGTAAAATTTTGCTTTCTCAGTAAAAGGTATTCCTTGAGTAACATCCAACAAGGGATGAGTCTAGGACCAAACGGTAGTGAGTACTAAAAAAACATTATTTTCTGCAGCGAATCTTTGGTGTAAGACACATTGGGGAAAGCCATGTTGAGCTTAATTCAGCACTTTACCTTCAAGTGAGCATCATCAGTCAAGCTCTTATCTTCGTGACTCGATCAAGGAGCTGGTCGTTTGTTGAGCGCCCTGGCTTGTTGCTCATGTTTGCCTTCCTTGCAGCTCAATTGGTGAACATCCTTAGTATTTTTTATTCTCTTTCTGCACTGTTTGGATCTTCAAAATTCAAGGGAAAATATTAATTTGAAGTGTTTTCAATATGTATTAAGTACACACTTTTTGTACTCTCCCCATTTACAAAAAAAAAAAAAAAAAGTACAACTTGTTTTGTTCTAACTATGCAGAATTGATTGTTTTAGGTGGCCACTGTCATCGCTGTATATGCAAACTGGGGCTTTGCTAAGGTCGCTGGTATTGGATGGGGATGGGCTGGGGTGATATGGATTTTTAGCATTATCACTTACATCCCTCTTGATATCCTCAAGTTCATTGCTCATTACTCACTGAGCGGAAAGGCATGGGACTACTTATTCCAGAACAAGGTCAGAAGTTCATACCTTACAAATTCCATTGGAAAGTTGGAAATCAAGCACACTGAACTTGCTAAAGTTGTTTTTGTGTGTGTGTGTGTACTTTTTGTTTCAAAATGCAGACTGCTTTCACCACGAAGAAAGATTATGGGAAGGGAGAGAGGGAAGCACAATGGGTCATGGCTCAACGCACTCTTCATGGGCTCAAGACCTCAGAGAGCCACTTTAATGGCAAAAACGACTACAAGGAGTTGTCTGAGATCGCTGAGCAGGCTAAAAGACGCGCCGAAATGGCAAGGTATGGTTACCGCTAGAACAGTTTTCCATTAGAAGCTCTGACTCTTTTTGGGTATTATTAGAGTGGTTACTTAGGCCAACATGTTCAATGAGTGCTAGGTTGCGGGAGCTTCACACCCTTAAAGGGCATGTTGAATCAGTGGTGAAGATGAAGGGTCTGGACATTGACAACATTCAACAACACTACACAGTTTAAAGCTGAATTACAAGATCAAGACTGTGGAGTCTCAGGATTGACTATTTCTTTATATTCCTCTGCATTTCTTTTTTTCTATTAAGGTGTAGAAGAGATGAAGACTGAGAGCTGAGGGGGTGATTATGCTGGTGGTATGATTGTTGCTTTTGATGTAAAGTTTTGTTCGATTTCATTGTTGCATAACTATGATTTTATAATTATGAGTTTTATTGTATCGAGTTTTCAGAGATGACAATGTGTGTGGTATGTTCATTCAATATGACAAAACCCAATTGAACATTATACTATTTCTCTAATATGAGAATACTGTGATTTAACACTATTCTGGATGAATTATCATGAAGAATGTACATAACTTTTTTGAAATATTTAAACTTGTATATTTTCTATTCTTTAGAATTCGTGTTTGCAATTGTCACACTTCATTTTATTGAGAAAAATTAAGCAACAAACTCGAGGATTGTTTCCATCATCCTCCCAAGTTCTTAATTTCCTAATCTAATAATGAAGGGGGAAAAAACCAGGGTGAAAGATTAGGCTACAGAAAATTCTCCTTCTCGTCGGCTGCCTTTTTCCCTCGTTAATATATCTGGAATAAATGAATACCTTCTTGGCAAAATCCTTTGAATCATTGATATCAAAATACATTAAGATGAAGTTCTAAAAGCACTCACATTGAATTATATTTTTAAATATT
>JAODPA010066974.1:0-10730 GCA_025585075.1 Nepenthes mirabilis
ATTTATCGGATTTTTTATGGAAATAATCATAATATTATAATATGATTTTAAGACTTCTATGGGTATGGGAAAAATCATCATGAAGGTTTTACGGTCGATAAATCGCCTTTCAATTGACATCTTCTGTTTTTTCCTTCAAAACAAGTGTAAAATATAGATACAGAAACAAATTTTCATAGAAAAAAAAAAAGGTGTTTATCTTTATATTGTATCCTTCATCAAACTTGCTTTTGCTTATATATATATAATAAGCATACAACGTTAGGTATTCCGCATTGTAAATTTTAAAAAGGACAAAGCAGACGAAATCCCATCTACGTAAAGGTTCTTTTCCGTGGCAAGCATTGCAATGCCAAAATGATAAAAAAAAAAAAAAAAAAAAATTTTTTTTTTGGTAAGTACAAAAATGATAAATATGTTCCCTTGAAATCAAACGAGGATGACTACCCACTTATCTGTGAAGAATTGTCCCATGCCCCACTTCTCCTTCGTATGCCTATCATTGCTGAGAGAGAAATTGTGAGGAAGCAAGACCAGAAACAAAATTATGAATGGCCACAACATATTCTTTATGTACACAGATTGGCTAGCTGCTTTCCTTTACGACTTTATTCCATACCAACACCCCAAATATATACACTACGCACAAATTGCCTGCATTTGCCCGGGTGATCCTTTTTCGAAGCTTATGAAACCAACAAGAATAATGACTGCCATGCCAGTGCTAATTCATAGACTGGTACACAAGGCAGACTCAGTAAATTATCAACAGGACGAGCACATATTGCAAAACATCAATCTTTGGCTGCATTAAACGGAGCTTCCCACCGTTCAATGACAAAAAGTGACGGTAACATTCAACAACAATACCAAAGGCACTAGGTAAGTCGGCTATATAAAATCCATCATCGTTATTCTACACAATTTAGTACAATATTCTCCGACGGTACGGAAATGTGATGGTAAAATACCAACTCCCCGAACCCCCAAATTCTATTGATCAACAACTGAATGTTAATAACCAACTGTGGGATAACCTTAGGTGCAAGCCATGTTAACGTTGACAGATCCCTCTGCATTACAAAGCTAATCAATTTTCCCCCAATAAAGGAAACAAGAAAAGTTTACAGAGATCACACAGACACTCCAGAACAATAAACAAAAATTCCTCGGAAAGAAGTGATACAGGACTCAACGCAACCCTTCTTCCATCTTCTTTTGCATTTTGTACTGCAACGTGGCAGGTGCACAATCCAATGGCGTCTCCCCTGAACAAGTTCCAAACAATCAGAATTCCCCACTGGCTACTATACCAGAGTAAGCAACATTTATGATGTCTAAGGCACATTTGCTTTTGGAATAGAAAACTCATAGATCTTCTTTTCTAATATGGAGGTACTATAAAAGTTCGTAGCACCTCCAACATTATAAGTGCATGAATAAGACATCATCTAATAGGCAAGTGTTAACAACAAATATCGCCTGCCCACGCACTTGAAAATTCACCAGGAAAATTCAACTGTCCACCAAATTGAATAACCACAACATTTGCATATAACACAATAATCACCTTGGGAATTCTTGCAGTCGAGTCTGGCTCCGTGTTCCATGAGGGCAAAAACTACGTTTGTTTGATTAAACATTGCAGCCTATGTCCAAGTAACTCAGAAATTAGATACCCATATTTTCCATGTCAGAATTGGTGTTAGGGAAATCCAATAGACAGTGATGAGTGCATGTACTAGAGTGAACTAGGATCAATCCAACTACAGAGATATGTACCAGATGTAACAATGAGAATCCTTGCTTGTCACAGTAATTTGAATCAACGCCCTGCCAAAGTACTGATATTCAGCCTAATTGATACAATGCAGACAGTGCAACAAAATAGTGAATACCTTATGCAGGAGATCCTGGACAGCAGCAACATCACCATTTTTTATGGCTTCTCTTATACCCTGATTAAAAAGTTGGGCACCACAGTCACAGGCATAAGCCCAAACCAGAAAATGTTCTATTGAACTTAACCTCAACTAGGAATTTGAGGGTGACAAAAATACACAATCCTGTACCTCCCCATTCAATTCATAGTCCATCTGAGATTTATTCAAACCACAAGAAGATTGGCCTAGACCTGAATTTGAACTGAGAATCATTACAATATTGGCTGGTTAGTTGTGAAAAATTCTACATGCTATACAACATAAAGATCAAGTATGCAAACAAGAGCTGCTCACAATCTTCTTAAACTGCAAACTTAGTTTCATTGAAGAATTGCTGGATAACCCAAAAAAAGAATACTGTCACAAGCTCAAGATTTTTACAGTGAAGATATTGCTCAACTTCTTCACTTCCCAATAGCAAGAAGGGGAGAAAGATGGCAGAATCAAAGACAAAAAACAAAACTAAACACTTTCCCACTAAGTGGAGTCACTTACATGGATTCTCATCATTCGTTTTTGCTTTAAGCTGTTTGGTAGCATTCTATCTAAAGAGCAGTTCCAATTTTGTCCATAGGGTTCAGCAAATAATGATTTTCCAATGTTTATTAAATGAATAACTCATGACTAGGAAGAAAGAAACAGTAAGACTCATGACTTGACAAGATATACAGTATGACTCAAAAGCTCAGGACTGGACTTGGCACTAGCTAGCATGATAAAAAGACAATCATAGAGAAAAAGCAGCAAAAAAGGTAACAGCACACTTCAGCTGCACTGATTTCACGAGACCTACAGGACTATTGTTGTGCTGTGGGCACACTCAAAGAAAGACAGATATTCATTCAGGTTGACAGCTAAGCTTGCATGTAAGGATTTCATGTTTTCTGGAACCACCACAGTAATAATAATAACATGGAGCACTCTTAATTATGCATACGCATAGCCAAAGATGCACCATACGTTTGCTTGGCATCTTCAGTAGGACGTCGGGTCTTTGGGATGGAATCTGTCCTCTTTGGCTTTGAGTTCAACAGTGAAGTAGATGTTGCTGCAGTCTTTGATGACAACTCACATTCACCAGCACAAAAAAGAAAAGGATCATGAGATTTAAGTTTGACAGGCTGCAGAAAACATTGTGAGCACTTAAAAACCACAAGATGAACCAGACCTGTGCAGAAGCTGTGCCATTGGATATAACTGAGGCCACACAAATGCATAAAGGCATCCCACACTTGCATTCTGAATTGATTAAGACAGGCTGTTGCAGTGTAGTTGGATCATTCTTGGACTTTGAATCTTCATTAATGTCTAATCTTGAAAATGTTTCCTTGATATGGTCAACTCTGTCAACAGGAGCCACTGAATCATCTTTCCTGATTCTAAGCCAGTTAAAATCCCGTCAAAGACAAAAGACATCACATATTTAATGAAGGAAAAATAAGAAATTACTTGAAAACCCACTTAATAAGAAATCATTCCTCATATTTAATGGGGGGGGGGAGAAGGAAGAATAAGAAATCACTCGAACACCCACTTAATCATCTTTCACAATTCTAGACCAATTAAATCCTATCAAACAGCACAAAATCTCACATTTTTAACGGAAATACTTCATTAGAGGGGGAAGAGAAGTGAAAGAACAAGAAGTCACAAAAAAGTCCATCCATAAGCAAGCAAAAATGAATACATGAAGAGACCAATAAAAAGAGGACATGGGGTGTGACAATGATGCAAACAGGTAAAATCCATGAAGGGACATTGGGGCAATTGTCTGATCTCAGCTTTGCTAAGGTCAATTCTGCAATTTTACTAAACACAGACAAAGAGGTTTGTTGAATTTTGGCAAAAAAGCCAAAATTTAACAGATATTGACCGATTAGAGTGTGTAAGAAATATTGAAACCTACCCTTTATACTTATTCTCACTTTACTAGCAACCGGTTGTGCAAGCACATTCCTCAATTAAATAACCAACTTTCCTAAAAAACTTCCATAGATTGCAAGCAAAAAGTTCCTTGCATTCTTCATAGAGAAGGTTAAATAAAAAAATATATATTGAACCTAAATAAAAACTTAAGAATAAACTCAAATCATAAACCAATTTACAAATAATGGAAATTTGGTCTCACTCTTTCAAACTAAATTTTAAGAAGACTTAATAATAAAACTAGGGCCTTTATTAAATTCATAACACCACACTAATCTAGTTGCAGCAGGCTTCAGCTATCGACCACCTTTTCAATGCATTCCTGCAAGGTAAGATTTATATGAGCCTTAGATCAATAAGAAACACCTATGCAATCACACCAATGAAATGCAACATAAAATACAAAACACAAAAGTTTTGGTTGATGCTCACTGAATTTAATTAAACTTATAGCTAAGTTTTAACTTGGAACTCATGGGGCTGTTGTATTTTGCACTTACATGTTAGAACAATAGACTGTAATGGAGCCGTCCCATTAATAGATTGTAAATAGCTTTAGTTAGTTTAGAAAGGTTTTGCAGGAGTTTTGCTCGAGTTTTGCTTAAGCTAAATCTGTTCATAATGTTTCATGTGTTTGTCACGCAATATTTTCCTCAAGCAAAGCAGTTCTAGAATGTGTCACACAAGTACTCACTTGAGCAAATTGCTAGCAGCCAGATTCGCATGAGTTTCCAAGTTTTTTTGGCTCGAGCAACCTACAAATGTTTTGTTCATGGGTCACTTTATTGCTTTATTTATGCCAAGTCATTTTCGGTAGCAAATTAGGAGGTTACATAGATTAAAAGTAAGGCCTGATTGAGGTTAAAAATTCAGCCTAGCTTGACACATCATAAGCATGAAGCAGCTTAAGGACGGTGCTTGAAGGTGCTTATGGTGTGTATTGGAAGTGAGATGCTTGCTCTATCGAAATTAACTAGATTTTATGTAGAGCAAAAGGATAATCTCTAGAGTGCTTGGAGTGAGAAAATTTCAAGGGTTTCATTACAAATTACTCTTTAGTAAGGGAAGAAAATTCTATAAATTTCTTCTTCCTTCCATATTGAGCTTTCCCAATGTAGTCATGAATTTCCATTATAAATTGTTTCCCATTCACAAGTTTAATGCTTCTCTACATATTTGTTTCTATAATATGAAATCTTGCTTTTTGATGCCATGAAATATTCCTAATGAAGAAATTTTGCTAGGTACCTTTGAACCATGGTGTTTGCTATGGGAATTGACAAATTGTAATATAGGTTGTGGCATGTCCATCTATTTCTACGTAGACTAATTAGGCTAATATCCACCACACACTCATAACACACAATCAATTAGTAGTAACACATTGCTAACCAACTCACTACATTAATTACAATCACACATTTAATATCTAACATAAACTAACTTGCTAACTAATTGATGATATGTCATATGATTAGTCATCCACTAGGATCCACTTGGTGGCCCCTAATAGGGCATGATACACACGTCATTTCATGACAAATATCCATTAAGGACAATGTGTTTTATTGTGTAACTGTAGTTGCTTAGGTATTGAACAATAAGTGGCACAAATTGGGTTATAAAATTTGTCAGATAGGTACCCTTAATATTATAGTTGTTAAGCAGTAGGGCAATGCTACATGAGAAGTCTAAAAGACGTGAACTGCAAGAATAAGTGTGACTAGTATCCAAGAGGTTCACGATCAGCAATGCTACCAGCTTTTACTACTAAAAAGATACTCTTACTCTAAAAATTCATCCTCACATAGCCTCAAGTCTGCAGCGCAAAAAAGCAAGTAGCACAGCTCATCTTCCACTGCAATATACCTACCCAGGCTGCATATGTGTCCCAACGAAGCCCGTAAAATCAGGGCCAAAAAGCTACACATTTTACCAATGAGCAGAGTTAACTACATAGGTTCATTGGCGTCATTCAACTTTGATGCATTTACTAGCTTCAAATACGTAGGCCCCCATCAATCCCTTCCTAGTGGAAATTTCTTATTTTTATTCTTTCGATTTAGGACATAAGCCCTCAAAACTTATAATTATAGATAGAAATATCAGTTAATGTATATTGGTATCGGGCCCCCCAAATACTAATATTTATCAATATTGCGACAATATCACGATATAACCAATATATTAGCTAATCCCTCTTTGTCAGCTTACGACTTTTTAAAAAAGATTTCCATCTGATATATTCAATAATGACATGAGCACGACCGATATCAATACCAATATTTTCATCCATGCCTACAACTAAATGCATAATTAAGATGTCTTTCTACTCACAATCAAGATAGAAGTGAAATTAGCAATAAAATATCAGGTCAGTTAATGCAATTAAATTTTCTACTGCATATATTTTGATTTAGAAAAAAATTATGTTTATACACATCTATGCATCTACCAACCTATTCCCAAATAATTCAACTTCAATACTGAATCACCCAAGTAAAATTGCATACGAAAAGTTTATCTTATTGAATAGTAAAAGGTATTCTAAAATGTGATATGTAAAGGATAATCATACTTTTCTTGTTACTCACAATTTCTTTTGACAGCAACTGCTTCACTCATCTATCATTCTCATACAACTCAAGTTATTACTGGATCACCAATCTGAAAAAAAAAAAAATATATTTACTGGTTTTTACTTGTTATTCTAATTGATGAACAAGAGCCGTTAATTGGCAACCTCTGGTTCCACTATTATCCTATCTATCATTCTCAGCTATGATCATCTTTAGTCAGGCAACATTGCCTTGGTCTTTTAAGGCCCCAACTATGACAAGCCTTCCCATCCAATGTTGATGAGCTTGATACAACAAAAGCGATCCACCTGAACTGCAGTTTCCATTATTATGCAGGAAGAAATTCCTCCATGTCGTACCAGTGAGCTGTTACCTGATTCTATATAGACCTTGCCAGCCATGTATTGATTGCGATTTCAAATGACAGTCCCTTTTAACAAATGATACTTTACACTTACCGGGTAACAAGCAACCAACACCATTCAATCTGGTAGCTTATTTTCAATGACAGTCCCTTGATTAAAAAAAATGATATTTTACACTAATTGAGTCCAAGCCACTCAAACTGTTCAATCCAGTAACTATGTACTAGTTCAAGCTACTCTATATTTACAAGCTAACATCAAACAAAATCTCATGGCCACTGTATTATCATTAAAAGAGGATCGCTAAGATAAGACATCAAGAGCCGAAAGAGCTGTTCTATTTAATCTAGTCCATGTTATTGGTTTGAAGTGCAGTTGTCCATATTTCATTTTCTTCTTCTGAGCCATACCCTTCTTAGAAACAACTCACTAAGTTATTCAGTGAATCTCAAATCTCCACACAGCATAGACAATCCTGTTCCGGTACATTATAATAAATCAGAAGGTAGATCCTAAAACTATGAAAATCAATCCTCTCACAGGCCATCCAGAAATTTTTAACAAGAACCACACAATGAGATTATGAATTAGCATCACAAAAATGTCTTCATAAACTGATAAAGTTTCAAATCTCACCTCAAAGACAGTTGAGCAAAGCATTTATCCTAGCAGCAATAAGGAAAAACACTACTTTGAGATCTCATTCGATTATACATTGATGTCCCATACTCAAGATAAATTATGCAGTTGCAAAGAATAAATCCACAATAACAAGATGGTGCAGGCAGCCTTTCTAGGATCTTCCACAGCATGTCCAAAATCCCAAAAACCTCAACTAAAATTTTAGTATATCAGGAATATCACCAACAGTAGTATTCAAACTACATTCTATAAGAAACCAAATATTGAGATAGCATTCCTATTTCTACACACTTCATCCCACCCATGGATTCTCGTGTTAAGGACTCCACATATATGTGATGCTATTAAAAATAATATTCTTTCCCAAAGGCAAAACTTTGCATAATAATTTCGCTTTGTTGTAGCCACGAGTTCCAATAAAGGACATGTCAGCTCTACATTCTAAGTGTAATGTCTGCATACATATGATCATCCCATACACTCAAAATGGAAGCCTTGTTCATTAGATTACCTCTTTTAAAATTGTATACCTTTAGACAAAAACCATAAATTAGTTTCAAATTCATAAAAGAAAAAAAGAGTTACATGAAACTAATTAAAGTAATACCTTGATGAGTCATTGAAGCAATCAGAGCAAACTCTAACACTGCAGTGGATTCCAAAATGTGGTAAAGGCTGATATTTTTCAGAACAAAAATATACAATCAGATATTTCTTTCATCACATCATGCGTGGAGTGTCTCATCTAACATCAAAGAATTGATGACAATGCAAAACTAAATTGAATTTAATCAATATATGGTTTATACCAGTTGATTCGATGAGTGCTCATGACATAGAGTCCTCCCACAACATCTGCAATGATGCTGTAACAAAAATAGCAAAAATTAGAAAGAAAACCAGTATAGAGCTGCAGCTTCCATTGATCAATAACATCGCACAAAAATATGAAGCACAACCTTTGAATTCCTGATTGACCATCACCAACTAAACAGTTCCTTAGAAATGAGTAACATGAGATCTACAAAATAATAGGCTAAAACCAGCAAAATATGTTTCTGGTATAGAAAAAGCGCTTTTTTGGCACAGTAAAGCAATTTTGGTACCAAAAAAGTGCACATTTGGACCTCAAAAGGTTCATTATTTCTCTTTAGATTGACTTTTAATCAAAACAATTTCAGTTGCACCAAAATTTAATAGCTAAATTTGTAGTTGTGACTCATGAGCAATGCAATACGTTTTGATGGGGCCCAAATAAAATGGTATACTGAAGACCTACCCTAACGTGGGTTGGATAAGCAATCAAATGACACCGAAGGTTTTCAAGTCAATCTAATAGATAAGAAAATGCCTCCAGGCCTAGGCCACATTTGACAAGATCGGCTGAACCAGCCATTGGGTCACACAAGCTCTAAGCAAGGATGCATTAAAAAAACTCAATTGATCTGCAGACCAACTCAGCCAACCTCCAGATAGATCACTGACTTACCAAAGAAATTTGTACACAAACCAAGCTCCGAAGTAGCAAAAGCCTATGCACCCAACAGACCAAGGCAATCAAATCTATTCGCCAAAATGGTCAAGGTGGACAAGTCCAAGCTGCTGAGCGGATTTATCCACAGAAACAATCGTAAAGTGCCATAAAAACTACAGTGGCAAAAAGGAAAGAGCAAATCAAATTCTCATCGCCCATTGGGAACAACTAGCAACCTGCCGTTTCCTAGAAATGAACCATTCGTGCATGAGGAACTCCCCCTCTAATGCTATAGAAAAAGGCCCTTAGCCAACGTAAAGGGACCTTTTTTTTAGATCTTTTGACAACCTTTGTATGGGCAGCTTCTTTTTACGATCTCTTGATCACTTTCTCTCTGCATATTAGTACTCTCTCCAAGCACTTATTTCTCTCATAAAAGAGCATACATTCTCTCTGTTTTCCCTGCTAGTAAAGGCTCCCAGAACTTGGCTTCTTATCCATCAAGAAGCACTACAATAATTTAGCTTTTTATTCTCTGTACATTTAGTTGTTTGTCTTTCGACCTCTAACGTCCGAGACATCCCGTGAGCCTATTTCAATGCCTCACCAAGGGTCCATACCCACCGTCTCCTTACTATTAACTCCCCCTTTGGAACATTCCCAAGGGTCCCAAGAAATCCATGCGGCTGCTTTCTTTGACCTCATTTCCCAGTTGTGCCATGTGACAAGCCAGACACTTACTCCTTATGGCTCCCAACCTTATCCCACCCAAGGGATCAACAGGCTACCATTACCCTTCTTCGCCGTGAAGGGCAGGCTTCCTGCGAATATCTATCTCAGTATTTCTATGTTATCTTTACTATTGCCGGTTGGCGTTTTATTCTTGCGCCATACTAAATTGAGCATAGGAGGGATAACCTGGGGAAATGTTTGGGGTCATGCTAACGCTTCGATTCTCTTTTTGTTGGGCAAGGTTCAGTTTCAAGCATCCAGAGTTTGCCCAGATGCGGATCGACAACCATTCGTTTAGATTTGCATATCAGAATGCGTCTAATTGACACTTAACCCCCCCCCCCCCGGCTCCTCCCAAAAAAAAAAAGATTTCAAATTGACAGCAACAACCCAGTCCTAGCAACTGCATGTCAAAAGACAAGCTAAAGCCATCATAAGAAAATCTCAATTAATTTTCCAATTTGCTTCTGACGCGATTCCAAATTATTTTCCCGGCAATTTTTAGCCTATTTCGATCAGAGATCGGGAGACTAAACAAGCGGAAGCATTAGGAAACCATGGTTCTGTTGAATCTAGCAAGCAAAAGGTGAATTAAATGTTTCCCGATGAAAATATCACAGAAAGTTTAGATAACAGATATCATCAGGCAAGAAAGAGAAGGGGAACCCGTCGCCGGAAGGTGGTAAAGCTGCATTTACAGACGTCGCAGCGATTAGCATCCTGAAAAGGCGGAGGCTCGGATGTCATATCGCCTGAGATGCCGCTCGACGCGTCCGATAACTGGACTGGTCCTTTTATCTGGTTGTTGCTGCTGCCTTTAAGCCAACTATCGTTCCAATCAACCATGAACGGGTGAATCGAGGCTGGGTTTCCAAAAGTTCATAGTGGTTGTCGTTCTCCGATAACTTTTCCATTGGGCAATTAGATTGGGGAACAAAAAATAATCTCAATTTTATTTTATTTATTTTCAAAGTTTTCGTAATTATTTTATTTTGATACTAATTTACACTAGTAAACAATCCAATCAAATTAACCATATTTTAAATTATATAATACTAACAATGTGATA
>JAODPA010066975.1:0-10730 GCA_025585075.1 Nepenthes mirabilis
AAGGAAACTATTATAAAGAGAAATTATAAATAATCAGATTATTCATGTTGCTTATCTTATATAGGTAACAATTAATAAAGTCTAGGCATCTTTTGTTAGAAGTTTTGAATTTGATTTAGTCAATGCACAACACAGTTGATAGATAGTAGATACCCAAGGCCCAATCAAAGAGTCCGTTTTTGTGAATTGGGCCCGCATCCTAAGGGATCCATGATGCTGATTTGGCCCAAAAGGCTAAATTGGCCCAAAGCCCGATGACTTGAATCCACAACCCAAGAAACCCAAAGAGTTGAATTGGTTCGAAAGGCTGACTTAGTTTTGGAGACTCGAGGACTCCGTAAGAGACCAAAGACTCCAATAAAATCTCGAGGACATGGCACAGAGAATATGGCTCTAAGAGCCCGAAGACTCAATGCTGTGCGAGTCCTCAATTGAAGCCTGAGAATGTTTATCACCAAACATCCATGGACGTGACAAAGACTAAAGACCTCAATGAAAACGAGGACATTTGACGCTAAAAGCCCGCAAACTCGAGGAAGGCCATAGCCTTTATCAAGGATGCGAATTCTAAGAAGTCTCCACAGCACAAGCGTAGAAAGGAAGCCCAAGATGATCGAGAATGTCAACTCAGATTGTTGACTATCACAAAGGCATGCATGATCTCTTCAACACATAATCTTCATGGGGAATGATGGTCTGCAGAGTAGATGTGATCACTACTGAGGTGACGTTTCACAGAGCTCACTCACATTCATGCAATCTTTTTGACATGGCAAGATAGATTTGCAAAGTTGGTGGCAGGCTCTACTGCACATGCCACCTCTACATAGCTACTCCACGTAAGGGGATTCAACCACTATATAAGCCTTCATTATGTATCAAACAAATGACACACCCTGAATTTACATACTTGCATTTACACCCATAGAGAGAAAAAAAAAAGCAAGTCAATCATACTTCCAACTGAGAGAATACTTGTGTTTGTAAGAGTGATCTTAAAATTTACCGTATACTTTGTTCTTCACCCTTTGTACTCCAATACTTGAATAGTAAAATTATTCTCAAACTCAAGGTCTCGTGGTTTTTTCCTCTAATTTTGAAGAAAGTTTTCCACGTAAAATACTACGTGTCATTATCTCTCTCCCCCTTTCTATTTAAACTTCATATTTGTGTTGCTCCGCTTTCAGGTCCTCATCCATATTACAACCCAGATCCAAGAACACAATATTTGGCACTGTCTATGGAAACTAATAAAAATTAAATTAACACATTTTCTAAGAAATTAAAAACTGAAAGAATGTTGAACACCAGAGCGCAGACCAGTGCCTCAGCCAGGGAAACTGCTTCATATGGAAATGGCCAAGCTACAAGTATCAGGATAGAGGAATATCCCAATCCATATGTCTGAGCACTAGCCCAAAGGACGGACGACATCTCAAGGGCTGTTAAGACCCTTTGCACGAAAATGGATGAGCAACCAAGGGGAGTGCCATCCAAGGCCTTTCAAGTCGCTATGTCCCAGAGGAAGGGCAAGGGAAGAAGCACCCCTCAAAGTAGGCTGGTCAGTACGAGGACCCCAGGACACAAGCTGCCTCGAGCAATAAGGGCCCGTCACACCTTAAAGGTCGCTTAGGCTCTCAAGTTCAGGTTGAGAGCCCAAAGAGGCGAAATCCTTGCTCTTTACGAGAGCACCCTGCTCAGGAGATTCCCCCTTGTGACGAGATCCCCCAAGAATTCGAAGCCACCCAGATCTACAAGCTGCTCAAGACCCCTACGAGTCAAGGAATTACCTCAATGAGAAGAAGATAGCAACTCCGCCTCAAGTGGAGGGGAAACTCGAGAAGGTCTGGCACTAAATTTTTGGCCACAACAAGGGAGGAGTTCCTAGCCTACACAAATCAGGACAAGACAACTTCCCCCAAAATTCAAGATGCCAAACCTCGACGTATACGATGGAAACACTAATCCAATGGACCCTTGGATCACTTCCATGAACATCTGAGCCTTCATGGCTTAGATGAAATGACTATGTACCAGTGCTTCCCCTTGACGCTCAAGGGTGACACGAGGATCTAGTTCTACAGGCTGCCTGTAGACTCCATCCGCTCATTCAACGAGCTGGCAGAGACATTCCTCTCTCAGTTTGCTTCCAGCCGGAGGATCGAGAAGCAACCATGGAAACTTACTCATGTAAAGTAAGGGGTTAGGAAGAGCTTGAAGAGTTTTCTGTTACACTTTATCACTAAAGCCAGGCAGATCCCAAAACTGGCCGATGGAGTCAAGGTGACCGTATTCCTGTCCGCATTGGAGGGAAGAAGCTTTTTCAAGCACCTCGTGCACATGGGTCCTCAAACATTCAGGGAAGCCGAGACCATAGCGAAAGCATACATTGCGGCCGAGGAAGCGAATGATCCGAAAAGGCCCGTCTAGGTGGAGAGCCTCCCCTAAGGATAGCGGAAGGAAAAAGGAATCACAAAGACCGACAGGCTCCCAAGCACCTAAGAAGTAGTAGAAGTCCGAGTAGACCGTTCCTAGAGAGTACATGCTCTTAAACCTGACTCCCTTGAACGACTCACATACCAATATCCTGATGCAAATTCAGGATAAAAAATTCTTGAAGTGGCCTAAAGCACTGAACAATCCCGAAGGTGGTGACCAATCCAGATACTACCACTACCATCGCTGCGTGGGTCAGATACTAAGGACTGCTGGATGTTATAGAGAGAGATCGAAAATCTAATCAAGAGAGGTCACCTCAACCATTTTCCATAAAGGCCCGAACAAGTTTTTAGAATAGTATGAGATGGTGAGGCTGACCATCTGAGGAATCAAATGGCCATGAAAATTGTGAATATGATATCAAATCGCCTGGTCAAAAGAGGTACCCGGGAGGATCCAGCAGCAAAACAAAAGAAGTCTTGGGTAGAAGCTAGGGATAAAGTCATTAGTTTTTGTAACGAAGATATGGCCCATGTAACTACCCCCATTCTGACTCGTTAGTTGTAACTGCACTCGTTTCTGATGGAGTATTAGACTACCAAATAAAACGAGTATTTATTGATAATAGAAGTTCTCAAAATTTGCTTTACCTTGATGGCTTTTTTAAATTAAGACTCAAGAAAAGCCAAATGACGACTACCGAAGGACCCATCTATAAACTGGATAATGAGCCAGTACCAGTATAGGGAGTCATCCAACTTGAGGTCACATTAGGGACAAATCTAATGACAACAACCAAGACCCTTTCCTTCTTAGTAGCGAACCTTCCATCGGTCTACAATGCTATTCTCGGACATCCTTGCTTGGCCGCCTTTGGAGCCATAACCCCAATCCCGTATTTAAAAATGAAGTTTCCCATGTCATACGAGATTGGAAAAGTCTTCGGAGAACAAGCTGCCGGATGGACATGCTATCTGTCCCAAGTCACACAAACACTACTCCCTCAACCCATTGAAGATTTGGACTTCCGCGATGAGACGACATTGCAGCAGGCCGAGTCAGGAGACACAATCGACCAAGTCCCTTTGGATCCAAGAGTTCCTAAGAAAACCGTCCGGAACGGAGGTTCACTATCTCAGCCTTTCTGAGACCAGCTCAGTAGCTTCTTATAAAAAAACTCGAATATCTTTACCTGAGCACCAAGCGACATGCCAGAGATACCGACTAGAGTAATGGCCCATAAATTAGGCCTAGATCCCAGTCATAGGCCCATCTGATAAAGGAGGATAAATTATTCTGTGGAAAAGCTGGTGGCTATCTAGGATAAGGTAAAGAAACTTCTGGATACTAGATTCATATGGGATGTGTATTATTCAGATTGGCTGTCCAATGTTATGATGGTCAAGAAAGATAATGGAAAATGGAGGATGTACATAAACTTTATAGACGTCAATAAAGTATACCAAAAGAACAGCTTCCCACTTCCGATGATTAATTCACTTGTAGACTCGACATCCGAATATGAGCTCCTAAGCTTCTCTCCCTCGCGCAAAGAAGATGTCTCTGGCGCTCATGTGTTCCGCTCAAAAATTGAGGCAATATTTCCAAGCATACAAAATAATCGTCCTGAACGATCAACCCTTAAGAGTAATTCTGCATAAACTAGAACTATCAGGACGGTTCGTCAAGTAGGCCATCGAGTTGAGAGAATTCGACATAGATTTTTGCCTGAGACAAGGCTACATTTAGAAAAGGGGTGCTCGGCCAAGGATTTGGTAATAACAGTGACTCTGAATTAGTTGTCAACCAGGTTCAATGAAACTTTGAAGCAAATAACCCACAACTATCCGAATACCTCTCAAAAATCCGCAGACTAGTCTTGGCTTTCGAGAAAGTAGAAATGATCTGCATCCCACGAGAGAACGGAAAAGCCAATCAGCTCGCGAAAGCAGCAACCTTGGGAGACCTAGAGTAATATGTCCGAAGAATTTGCGAGGTCCTCGACAAACCCAGTGTGGAAGATTCTGACCCAAATGTGATGCAGATATCCGACGTCAACAATTAGATGACCCCCTATTTAAGGTACTTGTTCGATGGGACATTACTTAAAGACACAGAGGAAGCCAAGAAGGACAAGAAAACGGCTGGGTGGTATACTATCATGACTGCCGGTTGTATCGATGAGGATTTTCTGCCTCCTATCTACGGTGCCTCGATCCAGAAGAGGCAAACTACACACTCAGAGAAGTACATCTTAAAATTTGTGGATCCCATATTGGGGATAAGAACCTCGCCTTCAAACTAATGATGTAAGGATACTACTGGCCAACCATCAAGTACGATGCCATGGATTTTGTACGAAGATGCAAAAACTACCAAGTCTACGGTAACCTTACGCACCAGCTGCAAACGGTACTGAGAACTCTGCAATCACCGCGGCCATTTGCAGAATGGGGGCTAGACATACTTGGGCCATTGCCAACAGCGCCTAGATAGAAGAAATTATTGATCATAGAAATCAACTACTTCACTAAATGGGTTGAGGCCGCACCATTAGCTCGCATAATTGAGCAAAAAATGACAAACTTCGTCAGACAGAGCATCGTGTACAGATTCAGGATCTCAGAATGCATTGTGACTAATAATGGGACCCAATTCACTAGAAAGAGGTTCACCAAATACTAACCTAAAAGTAAGGCTAAATCATACGTCGATTGCGTACCCGCAACGCAGTGGACGAGTGGAAGTCACGAATCGCACAGTACTGTACGGACTAAAGACGAAGCTGGAGCATGTTAGGGGCTATGGGTCGACGAGCTACCATTAATGCTTTGGTCGTATAGGATAACTCCAAGGGAGCCAACGGGCAAAACTCCCTTCAACCTGTGTTATGGGGACGAGGCAGTCATGCCAATGGAAGTCAGACTGCACAACCTTCAAGTGGAATGCTTCAATCCATAGAATAATATACAGAGACTCCGAGAGAACCTTGACGTGCTTAAGGAGGCCCGAGACACAGCAAGACTGTACACAGTGGCGTACCAGTAGATGGTCACCCGAATTATAATAATAGGGTGAAAGCACATTAGTTCGAAATAGGAGACCTAGTGTTAAAAAGTATTAAAACCACCGATAAAAATACAAGTCGAAACATGCTCTCCCTAAATTGGGAGAAACGTTCTTGGTCTCAGCCATCCTCTGAAATGGGGCGTACAAGCTACACACCTTGGAGAGAAGGCTTGTCCTGCAAACATGGAACGCCACTCACCTCAAAAAATACTACCAATAAATATGTACAACACACGGGTATAGTTGGTTGCATCATTTGGTATGCTTGTATCATATTTTATTAATAAAATAATAATTTTTACTCAATTACTTTTTTGCATTCAATCGTGTGTTTGCATGTCATTGCATAAATATATAAGACCTAGGTTGTCTCTAAATCAAGTAAAAAATCCCTTCCACTTGCTCTAAAACTCGGCCAAGTCCGAGCGGCCCATTAGGAGATCATACTCAAAAACTCATCCAAGTCCGAGCAGCCTATCAAGATGTTGTACTTGAAAACTTGGCAATGATGCCAAGCAGCTTACAAGAGGTTGAACTTGAAAACTTAGGGGTTTAAAAAATGACAAGTATGCATAAACTCCAGAGGTAACATTTTCAACCAACAATGGTCAAAAGGTTTGGATGCATAGCTCATAAAAGAAAATTTTTTCTAAGGGCACAAACCCAACGAAGAACAAGACGCAAAAGTACTCTAAGAAAAAATATAGAGATTGCATTATAAAGAAAAATGTGAATTTCATTCATATATATATATATATATTATGTACAATAAGGGTGTACAGTAAAGGAAAATATACAAAACTATCCCGAAGCCTCTGGCTGTTCCGATAAGCCTGGCTGCCTAGAAGGTTCAGGTTGACTGGAGGGTCCTGGCCGAGGAAGGTCAGGAGTTCCACTTCGTGTTGGAAAACCAATTAGGTCAGTCTTCCATTGAGCACAAGCATTCCTCGGATTGAACGCACTAGTAGGAAACCTCGGGACCAAAATTTTCATGATACAGTGGCATATCTTGATGGCATCCCAGTACTTGCACTCAATAGCCGATCTGATGTCCTCAGGTTTCAGTGAAGTCCTGAGCTCTTCTTTCGGCTGGAGATTCCTCCCTTGGAGAGAGATGTTTAGTCCCTTCTAAGCCCTCAGAGAATCTACAATGGAAGCATGCAGCTACTCTCCAACCCTCAGCGAATCCTCAAGGGAAGAGATTTCGCTGTTGGCATCAGCAAGTTTGAGCTCAAAACTTTTGGTGCGCTCCCCTGAGGCCCTGAGAGTCTCCAACTCAGCACAACTTTTAGTGCGCCAGTCAGCTCATGAAGCTGTAAAATAATATGTGTCATTAAGGTGCAGACGGAAATGAACAAATAGCCTAATAAAGAGTAGAAAAGTACCATCGAGACGAGAGAGGTCCTAGTTGAACTCTCCTCTCTAAGGGCCTCAACCTCAGCTGGCTCAATTGTAGCTGCCTCCTACACCACAGAAATCATAGCCCTGGCCTCGGTCGCAGGGATAACTTTAACAAAACCAAGGACTAGGGGCTCAGCCACTACAAGGTAATCTGTAGCCCCAGTCTCCACTTCATCAACATGTAAAGTCCCAATGACGTCCTCGACTAGGGTTTCATCATGGACCTCGAGCGAGAGCTCAATTGGACTGAAGATTTGGATTGCAAGGCAAGGGAGCTCGGCAGTCTTACCAGTAGGCAACTTTGTGGCCCAGACTTCCTCGGCCTTAGTAGTCTCAAAAATCGTCGTCATAGTTATCATCACTACTTCCTCGGCCTGAGTCGCCTCAATCTCCTCCTTTTCCTATCCCTCGATAATGCCCTCTGATGGATTTTCGATCCAATCTGATGCCTCTCCAATGAAAACGAAAGGGATATCAGACATAGGCTCATAAAGAGGAGGAGGGGCAACAGGAGGCTCCGTGAACAGGCCTATAGCCTCGGAGGGCTGCTCAACCGGCTCCATGACAATAGATGGCCTAATGCCTTCAACTCCTCAAACGGGCCCCTTCTTCCATATCAGCCGCTTAAACATGGTCTCACCATCATCGGAAGAGGAAGTGTACTCAATGATTGCAGTCGGATTCTCCAAAGTCTCCGTCCGACGGCTTTTCTTTGTTTGCTCGGATAGCTCCTCAATTCTCATGGCTTTTCTCTTCTTCTTATTCTTCTTCTTTTCCAAAAGAGCAGAAGGGGCACCAGAGTTCTCGGATTGATGATCCCACTTGGCCTTCTCCATGGACTCAGACCTCAGCCACCAATTCTTCTTGTTCTCATTAAAAGAACCAAGGTTGGCCAGCAGCAGGTCCGTGAAATCCTTCACAGCAACCATTTCCTCGGACATGGTGTCCTTGCAAAATTTTGACTCCACATTGCCCCACTCAATTGGTATAGCCCAATTCTCGCAGACTCCAAGGAAAAATAATTTGTTCTTCCACCGCTTAGTGGATTCCGGGTTTCCACCACTGATGGCAAGAAACTCAGGGCAATAAGTAATCACAATCCAATCCTGCCAATGACTAAACCTCAAAATGGCCTTCAATACCACAGCGTCAAAGATCGTATGGTGGCAACGAGCAAAGACACAATGTGAGACCAGATACCTAATGGCGTTGGGTTGGAGTCTGGCCACAGGAACTTGGGGATCCCTTATCAACTCAAAGAACTCCAAAGGCATGGGATATCGAAGAACACCTTTAAAGTGAACTTTGTAGACAGTAATAAAACCATCAGGTGGGCTGCAAGACCTCTCATGGGTGTCAAGAACTGCCATGTCCATCGAGCTTGGGATCCTATACCATACTCGAATGGTTTCAAGATTAGTCAAAGCCAGTGAAGAAGTAAAGTCTTCCACTCCAAAAGCCATTGAACAGTCTGAGAAAACAAAAAAGAAGGAGAAAATCACCAAAGTTTCCTGGGTGGTGAGAGAAGTTTGGACACTTAGAGGTTTTGAACGCTCGAATAAAATGGCAAAAGATTTAAACGGCCAACAAATTCAAAAAGACGCACCTCATTAAATGCCTTGCCACACATCAACTCCCCACATATCACTGGCAATGATGGCCTTTCCGTTCCCAAGGCTGCAATTAATGCGCATTTAATGTCCCAAATGGCAGTGCAGCACAGCACCTCGGACCTGAGATGAAAGTCCGCAAACATTTGGGAAGCTTGCTCTTGAAAACTGAAGTGCTAAGCCACGGACAAGAAGAGACATTCCGAAAGATCAGATCAATGCCAGAATCGCTCATGCTAAAGGTTGAGATTCTCGAACCTCTTCGCATGGGAGTTAGTGATGGGTAATGGATACCTAAGGCCCAATTAAAGAGCTCGTTCTTGTGAATTGGGCCCACATTTCAAGGGGCCCACGAGGTTGATTTGGCTTAAGAGACTAAATTAGCCAAAAAGGCCCGAGAATTTGAATCTACGACCCAAGAAGCCCAAAGAGCTGAATTGGTCCGAGAAACTGACTTAACTTTAGAGGGTCGAGGACTCTGTAAGAGACCAAAGACTCCAATAAAATCCCAAGAACATGGCACAGAGGATATGGCTCTAAGAGCTCGAAGACTCAATGCTGCACAAGTCCTCAGTTGAAGCCTGAGGATGTTTGTCACCAAATGTCCGGTGACAAGCATCTGCAGACATAACAAGACCAAAGACCTCAATGAAAAAGAGGACGCTTGGCACTAAAAGCCTGCGAACGCGAGGAAGGTCAAAGCTTTCATCAAGGACGCGGACTCTGAGAAATCTCCAACGGCACAAGCGCAGAAAGAAATCCTAAAACAACCGAGAATGCCAGCTCATATTGTTGACACTCGCAAATGTACACGCGATTTCTGCAACACGCAATCTTCACAGTGAATGATGGCCTGTGAAGTAGGTGTGATCACTGCTGAAATGATGTTTCACAAAGCCAGCCCACATGCACGTAATCTTTCTAACACGGCAAGATGGATTTACAAAGTTGTTAGTAGGCTCTACTGTACACACCACCTCCAAGTGGCTACTCCACATAGGGGGACTCAACCACTATATAAGCCTTCATTATGTATTAAACAAAGGACACAACCCGAATTTAACACACTTACATTTATGCCCATAGAAAGAAAAAAAAAAAGCAAGTCACTCACACTTTCAATTGAGAGAACAATTGTGTTTGTAAGAGTGATATTTGGAATTCACTGTACACTTTGTTCTCCACCCTTTGTACTCAAATACTTAAATAGTGGAATCATTCTCAAACTCAAGGTCTCGTGATTTTTTTCTCTCATTTAGAAGAGGGCTTTTCACATAAAATGCCACATATCATTATCTCTCTCCCCCTTTCTACTTAAACTCCATATTTGTGTTGCTCCGCTTTCAGATCCTCGTCCATATTGCTACCCGGATCCGAGGATGAAACAACAGTTAAATAAGATTTCACTGTATCACTGAGAAAATTTGTATAAAATAGTTTTCATTTGTAAGGACGAATGATATGTTACAAAAAGTAATACTACAATATACCTTAAAGCTTTATTTTTAAACATTCTTTATTTTACATAATGATTCTCAAAAGTCGTGACTTTTCCTAACTAGTTTTACATGTAAGAACCAATGCACCATGGCTATTTTAAATGGTACAATCCACCATGGAAAGAGAGAATGTGTGTGCGTGCATGTGTTGGTAGTGGCACAATGAAGGGGATGGGGTCATGGTAGGGAAGTTTAGGATTTTTGTTTCGCAAAGTAGGGATTTCGTAAATATGTTTTCTTTTTTTTTTTTTACAATTTTTTAATACAACTTTTATTAAAAAAAGTCAAGAAAAGAAAAAAAAAATCATGAAGAAGCAACTTTGAGATACAGGATCCTCGGGAACCACGAGAGGAGTGCTATGCCGATAAAAGGGTGATGGTGATGTCGATTAAAGCTAACATATTGATGTGTCCTAAATTCAGGTTGTTGACGAATTAGGATGCCGCTTAATCTTCGGGTCAAATTGAAGTGAGTCCAATTTCTGTCTCTCTGTGACTTAGATCTTATACACCACAACAAATGAACAAGAATTTAGAGAATTTACAGGACACATTTCCTAATTTATACACCGACGCTTAAATCAATAATCTTCCTTAAAAGATGGAAAGATATATGGATGAGGGATATGTGTGATGTGTTAGAAATATATCCCACATGACGAGACATATGAATTATTGATTTATTGAATTAATTAAATAATCCTATTAGTTT
>JAODPA010066977.1:0-10730 GCA_025585075.1 Nepenthes mirabilis
TAAAATTTTCTAAACAATTAGTTGCTTTACACATATATCATTGTACAAAAAAACTGTGCATGATGGCGTCATTTGCTTGAGTATTATGACTGTTTGGCATATAATTTCTATACTTCTCGGCCATCCATGATAGTTAACTTTGGTACAACAATTCATTCATTCAAGCTAAAAAATTGTGGATTTAAGTAATGAAATGCTCTATATAATATAAGACCAAGGCAGCTTTCTTCATTTGCCTATTATTTTACTTTTTGATCTCTTAAAGTTTTATATGGTTAATAAATCTCACCAACACCAAAGCTACTTATAAAGACTCATTCCATAATTAATCATGCCAACCATAGCATCTACACCATTCCCTACATTGTTATCACCATCTCATGATATACAACATCCAATTTTTAGGCTCCTAATTGAATTCAATAATCTAAATTAAATAATAAAAATTTAAGAATCCATATTAAAATGGTTATTAATTGTGTAAATATAATCCGGACACTTTAGTTTCCATAATTTAATCTAAGTTATTGAATTCATTTAGCAGCCTAAAAATTAGGTTAACCTTGACAAAACTGCAATCTCCTCTTCATTTCAAGCTCCAATTTTAGGTTGAATTGTTTGACAACAATTGAAACATGAAAAATCGATAGTGTTAATATTCAACCAATAAAGGCTTTTCATTCATTACATCCAGTTAGGTGATAAGATTAGATTATCACATCCAATCCCTCAAATATGAATAAATTGATAACTTGGATATGGGATTTTCTTCAACCCCACGTAAAACAATTCTGTAAAACATCACTGACGACAAGAAAATTTGTTCTCTCTCTCTCTCTCTCTCTCTCTCTCAAATGGAGATAAATATGAATGGAAAAATGGCATTATCAAACCTAATTTCACCGCCCCCAAAGAACTCTAATTTCATTATGAAGAAAGCCTAAGAATTCTAGTCAGAAAACACATCTCCCACTGAACTCAAGCATTCTCTTTATAATCCAAGTGCATCAACATACTTCCCAATTAAGATTTTCAAATTTCTGATGAGCATTATTCATGAAATAATACAAAATTTGCAGCAGTAAAAAGGACAGATCGTTGAAGGAACCACCCAAATTTGGGCTTAAGAATCATGTACACAGGTATTTCACTGTCGATGGCAGCAATATACGACTCCCCCAGAATCTGCAACTAAGAGCAACTCTACATAATTCACTATTTCCCATTATAGAAACTCCTGACTCTGAAATCAAAACATCTATCATTAACTTAGGTTAGAGCGATAGCTGCAGGACTACCCGCAGGGAACCTCTGTCGCCGGGGTCGTCTAGTCGTCTTCCCCCATCCAACCAAACTTCTATCCCTGAGCCCAACTTCAGACGTATTTAGCTGCTGCTGCTGCTGCTTCAGCAGAGCAGGGTTGGTGTTTGCCGGCGGAGGAGCTGCTGCTGATGACCGGTACCTCTGTCTAGATCCATTTCGGGTGGCATTCTTCCTCGATCCAGGGTGCCAAGCGTGACCTGTTGCTCGCATTAGCCCTTCAAATGACTGAAGATCTTCGGCCACCTCATGCCTTGAAAGGGAGGCAAGCCCCGGAAGAATGTCTCTCTGAAAGTCCCTCCGCTGTCTTCCTCTTCGGGCCGGGCCTTTACGGATCTGATTTTCCAACAAATTGATTCCCATTGCTTCGACATTCGGGCTTTCAGGAACTCGAGGCTTAGACAGGTATTCCTCAGCATCACACGCTGTCAATTTCAACGTCATGGATTCAAAGTAGTCTGATTCAGAGGATAAACACTCCTCCATAATTCCATCTTGCCTCATATCAGCACCCGTCTGGGTCCCAAGATCATCCATAAAAGAACAGACTACACCCACAAACCAATGGAGTAGATCTTCCGGGGAAGCATCCCTTGGATGGGTGGTAGTTTCCTCCGCATGATTGTCGAGAACAGAAGCTGAGATCGAAACCATCACTTCTGCTGCCATTATGGCAAGTTTAGCCTCTGGGTCCTCGGCTTTGTCTCGTGGCAATTGTGAAGGCAAACCATGCTGCTTTGTCGTAGGCTTTTCACATGGAAAGCCGCCTTCCTCGGTCTTGGGAACCAATGTAACTTCATACTCACTTAAACTCGAGTTTAGATCGATGCGGTCTCTGAAATGGGCACGTTGAGTTTCCTTTCTATTCTCTAAGACCAAAACTTGGACTGCAGCTGTTTCCCACAACTCAGGATCCATGGGATCACAAGGCACATTAATATCAAATACACCCATTCTTGGATTGCTAATGATCTCTTCATCACCCGATCGACGACTACATGAAGGACCGATGAGAGAAGAGACCTCGTTCCTCGACAATAAAGGCTTTTCAAATATTGGAACACTGAGGATCTTTCTACTACTTGAGCATTCGTCAATATCACACCTCAGAGCTGTAACATGACCATCACATGAAGTTGACACAAACGAGTTGTGACCATCCATGCTCATTACTGCGAGCAGCGAGTTGGGATCTTTCCCAGCATTTGCTGCTTCATTGGTGCAAACAGCCATCACTCTAAGCCATGGCAAAACGGCATGAGGTTCCTCTTGCTTCTGTTCTCTGTCAACAATCTTTAGACCTTGTTGACTACTTGGGTCACTCGATAAATTATTCAAAAGAACAGAATTCAAGCTTAGATCTTTGGTTGAGTTCTTATCAACGCACGATGTGGATTTAAAGAATTCGCTAGATCCAAGTGCCATGTTATCATTGTGACCAGGATTTGCCTCATCAAAATTAACTGAAGCAAAGCAAGCTGAAAGTCCTTTAGAACCCAAGGAGGGCCCCAAGTGAAACCCATTTCTTAAGGGCAGTTCACTCCCGAAATTTGAGTTAGCTCTAGGATTGCTCCCGACAAGCTCATTGTTCTGAGATGTCAACTGAGAGCTCTTGCTTGATGTAGCAGAAGTCGGAAATAGGTTTGGTTGAACTGATACGGAATGGTTGAAGCAGCTACTCAGTTTTCCCAGCAATAAGACAGAGTGGTCACATGAGTTAGCCACATCAGAGGACTTTGTGAAAGATAGACTTGGACCGGTACGAGCCACAGATGATTCCGGGCTATTACAGATAGAGTCAAAGTAGTTTCTCTCAGATGTTCCAAAAACAGCACCTTTCTTTGCCTTCCATGAATCTCCTTTGATGTGATCAGATGGCAAAAAACCCGGCGATCTATACGTTTGCTTGAGCAGAAATTGCACTGACTGAGAGGGTCCAGGCACCTTCTCTGGTTGGGGTGCTTGATGCATGGATCTCAGCCTGCCTTTACTTTGCTCTGAGAGTACATAAAGGATAACGATAAAAATATTAAACAACAATTTCCTACAGATCAAATTATTATATTTCAAATTGAAGATTACCCAAATTCAATGACAATCTTAGTAGCCAAATGTTAGCCATTGATTATAGAAGAAATGCATTGAGCAGAAGCAAACAATTTGTGATCCAAACATGCAGCAGCAAAGATAATACAAGATTTACCAAAGTTCAATTTTGTGTCGGATACAATCATTGAATATCAATCCGCTCATGACAAGCAAACAACATCCATTTACATACAGATTCACTAAAACATAAACCAGCAGCAAAGCCTTGGATCACAGAGATTAGGTAAAAACTCTTTTTGAAGAAAATTACGAGAAAATAGATGACTTGTCGTCGAACAAATTTCCCATAATCTTTTTAATTGCTAACCGATTTGCATTGCAATCTTTTCAGGGGAAACAGAGGCGGACCAAAAACAAAACCAACATAAAGGAGTGAACTCCATCAAAGATATTACCAGCTTCAAGCATGTAGGAGAACCAGCCGTGTGGATTTCCTCCATTTTCATAGTGCACACCGTTTGAGGTCCCATTCATACTCCTATGCCAGGAGTTCTGGGAAACATCCTTCAGACGACCTAACAATTCAAAAGAAAAATCTGGGTCCCAACTCCCATCTAGAGGGAAGACAGAGTCTAAGAAATCAACAGATGGGAATTCGGTGGCTTCTTTGAGCTGAATGGGCTTGTTCAGGTCTACCAAAGTATTTGATCTTCTGAAACCCAAATCAGATCTCAATGCCTCTCCATGAAACTTGGCCTTTTCAGAGTAAGTAAGAAACAGCTTAGCTCCACTCTCAGGTGTAAATTTGTGATTTCTATAAAGAACATCATTTGAAATATCAGAAACTATTGCACCCTTACAGTGATGCTTCTCTTCAGTATCTACGTACTCGTCTGCTGGAAGTTGAAGATTGAGCATTTTTTTAATAAATTTAGTGGGTCTGGACTCTGATGCCTCAGAGTCCTTTGAGCTCAGGCAATTTTGGAATGAAATTGGACCCGTTTGTATACTCTTCCCTCTAATTGTGTTTTCAGAAGTTTGAATAACATCAGAGTTCAAAAATGTTGGCCTGCTAGATATACAATTAGTCAAATTCCATTTCGGAGCATTTTCAGATGGCATTTGAGATGGCAAGAGAACTGATGATGATGATTCCTCGTAATGGATCCTTTGTTTGAATTGCTCTTTCCTTCTAAATTCATCCATCAAGTCTCTTTGTACTCTGTAGAGCCGGTGGAGTTCATAAACCTGGTGGACAATAAGGAGTTATGAATTTGATAGATCCAAACATTCATCTAATGTAGATCAAACGAGCATTGACGCTGAAACATGACACGACTACACTGAATTTATTTTTCTAAAAATTAGAGCACAAGACACTGGGGCACATTACTAAAATTTATAATTTATAAACATAGACATATAATTGATCAACAACGTTACTATATACTTAATTACTAAATCAGTGATAAAAATACATGTTTCTCATCGAAAAGGAAAAAAAAAATCTCAAGATGCAATTCCATATAAAGGAATTGTGCTATTACCTATCTTAATAAAAAAGAAGACAATGAGAGCTTAGGTTTTTAATAGTTTCTAATTATAAAATGGCTCCAATTTAATATTAAAAATCTCATTCTTTTCTGAAAATTAACTTAGTTCAACGTATAAAAACGTGACAGAGTAAAAAATAATAATAATACCCAACACGTGTCAGAGCATGTCGGCCATGTGTTGGAGACTAATTTGCTAGTCCAAGAAAAGTGTCCATACTTCTTACATGCAAATTATAGAGGTGGCCAATTAATTTGCACCTCATTCCCTTTCCAGCCAATGTCATTTGATTCTACAATTACTGCACAACAGGACAAGCATTCCACATCTCCATCTCATGCCCTCCTTGGCAACAAGAAATTTGGGTATCTAATTTATTTACAGTACTTACAACCATCCTATAGTAGCAAAATCAGAAAAATAATGTGTTTTAAACATAGATGTAAATATCAATTGATTGTATTGGTATTAGGCCTCCTAAAATCAATATTTTTCAATGTCGCGATAATATAATGATATGTTACAATATCGACAATATATTATGAAATATCGCCCAATACAGTCTTATCATCTTATAATTTTCAAATATTTTTATTCTTTTAATATATTTGATACCAATGTATATTGTACAATATATCCGATACAGATATAGCATAACCAACATCATATATTCATCCGTAATTTTTAACAGAACATTTATAGAGGATTTGAGGTTTGCTTATTTAGTGGAAGGCAATATGGATAATACAAAACGTGTAGCTCTCAAAAGGGTTTTGGCACCTCCCTCACAGTCGGTCAAAAGTCTCACTTTGTTTCATACAAAAGATAATCTTTTCAACTCTTGATTTTCATCATTCAATAAAGTCAAAGGCAGCCACTCGAGAGTACGTGTACCTGATTCTTAAATACGGCATCATGCTCGACCATTGTCTGCTTTACTATATCCTTCTCATATCCTCGATCAGAATCCCTTGGTAAAAAACCATAGTAATTCTGTCCATTATGGAAGCCATTATCTCCATAGCAAGCCAGCCAGCTACCTTTATTAGATTCACAACTAAGATCCCTCATTGAATTATCTCCAGGCGAGTAGCAATCAAATTGTACTTTTGTTCCCATAACTGCAAATGGACAGGAAAGCATTGAAATGTAACATAAACACACCTCAACAAGCAGAAAATTTACAAGTACTTGAAGCTTGCTATACTATTAAAAATAATGTCTTTTCTTATTTTTCAGCTGAGCGGTTTTGTTCTTTAGAGATGATGGAAAAGCATCCAGCAATTTTAAGCCAGGTATGCTACTTGGCATAGTTACTTCTACTAACTCCACAATATGTAGCCATGCCACTCAACACTCCAGCCTGGCATGACATGTACAATTAAAATTAGAGCAAGAATCTATGAGATCTGGGGAAAAAGGTGGGTCCACGTACAAGCAACACAAATGGGGGCTAAACACCCTCCCATAAAAGTAAATCATAAAAATATGTTGAAATGCACTCTATTTGAAGCATATCACCTAATTAATATGTATCATAATAACTAAATGCCCTTCCCTTTCCAAAAAGGCAAACTTAACTCCAAGATCCACCAATAAACTCACATAACCTAATCTAAAATGAAAACAAATTGACCTAGTACATAAACATAATCTAGAAAATAATAATAAGGCAGTCTTAGTTACCAATTTCCTTGAGGTGCAAAAGAAAAAAAAAAGCCTGGTGTCTTTAATTAGTTATCCTATGATTTTTATATTAGTATTTATTAATGTAAATGGGTTCTAGATGTTGTCATGTAACCTAGTGGTTATGGGTTCAAGTCATACAAATGGTATCTTATATAATATAAGGAAAGACCATATATAATAGATTTAAAAGTGGCCAACTTTCCCAAACCCGGTGCATAGTGGGAGTTTCGTATATTAGGATGCTTTTCTTAGCAATGTAAACCAGTCATAATCATCAAGTTGTATACAGAAATCCCTTCTATACCAAGCACAACATGCCCACATAACAGCTAGGCGAGGGTGCCAGCATGGGTGTTCCATACCCACACATGAACAGGATGACACCAAGAAAAAACCACGAGAACCATATACATGTGTACATGCACAAAAAGATAGAATAATTATGCATTTGTGCATTAATATGCAATGAGCAGCAAAAAAAAAAATTACAGTTCCACAAGGCTTATAGTCATGTCATCAGTAATAATAGGAAAGCAATGAGTAAGATGGCAAAGCACGTCCAATAAAAACAAAGAAGCCAGTTGTTTTTACAACAACAAATCCTTAAGCTTCCCTAAGTGGGATTGGCTATGAAGAAGCCTCTTGTCTGTATCTCCTACTTATAAAGAAGCCGTTTGTAACCACTAAATTTCCTTCCATTCATTTAATCCTCCTGAATGGCATGCTTCCTAGGAACATATTCTCTCCTATTAAGTCATCATATCCACCCACTAAATTATCATTCCTTTGCCAGCTGAGGGTGTATTCCCTATAGAATTAGACGAAACAAAGTTCTAAAATCTTGTTAACTCACTCCTCATTCTCTATCTTCTAAGTTCTAAAATCTTGTTAACTCACTCCTCACTTCTCTGGGATTTCATTCAATAAATCAATAGCACAAATCTTTGTCTTGTTAGTTAAGAAAGAGAAATCATTGCATGTTGGTGCTCAAATGCCATCATTTCTAGTGAGCACATCGAGGCAGTCAATGAAGTATTCTCTAAAATGTTCAAGAAATTGTGCTAATCTCTTTTATGTCCTCGGTGACATTATTACAGCATGTTCTGAAAAACGTACGCAAACTAATGCCTGATTTGTGTATCGCAATGAACTTAAAGCAATCTAGCAATGGATTTGACGGTGATGCTTGACCTGTCTGCCTTCCTCCTGTCCCAGCTTGGAAGTTTCTTAAAGACCCGCATTAAAAAGACAGCATCACAATATATTTTGTAGTTTTTTGTCTTTTCAGCATTTGGATTGGTATTCAGTTCTTAAAGATATTCAACAATTCCTGGATGAAAATATGATATTCCCCAGCACCAATGCAAATAAGGGTCAAATCCAGAGATGGGTAATGTGAATCTGAGCCATCTTCTAAACAATTGAAATGAAATATTCTTTTTGCAAGTACATTCAAGATGTGTAGCAGAAAGCAGAATCAAGATCAATATAAAATCCAGCACCCTTCATGGTTCATCACCACAGAAAGTAAAAGTCACCTGCTCGTGAAAACCTAAAACTCAATCATCACTCTTCTTCCCGGTATAAGATGCATCCAAGATCTGATGAATGGTTTTATTAACACAAACTCAAACAGCGGTTATTCATTGACTCTTTGGCAGAAGGATATCTTAAAAGCTAACACATCGGTGAGATTTAGCAACTCAAGCCGCTTTCTTAAGCAAAACTATGGTGCTCAAATTAATCAACTGCTTTGGTTTATTCTACCCAAGATTGTAGTTTACAGCCGTCGAGCATTAAATTACAAAAGACCATCACCAAAATAACTGCAAAAAGAGTAACACCAAAGAACCACTTTCATTTATACTCTAAAACACTTGTGACAGGAGGAATTACCCTGAAAGGAAATAAGTGTTGGGATTTTGGGTTACTCCTGTGTGGGAAGCATTATTCGCCGCGCGCGCGCGATGTGACTGAAGTGAAATAAGGGCCGGAGTCATTGTACTTGGCCGAAATGAAATAAGGGCTAGAGTCATTGTATTTGGCCGAAATGAAATAAGGACCGGAGTCGTTGTACTTGGCTGAAGTGTAATAATGGCCAAAGTCTCTAATTAAAGGGCGAGGATTTAGCATAATGGACAAGGACTCTGATTGGTGGACGAGGACTCTAACAGATAATTGAAGACATTAGTTGTTAACCGAGGACATTAAGTTACGGCCGAGGACATAGGATTATGTCCGAGGACTCTAGGCAAAAAGCCAAGGATTTTGGTCAACGCTAGGGAATTCTAACAGAAAAGCTGATCACCTACAAAGTCTGCGCAAATAATTTTTCAGAAATGGAAGTTAACTTTCAAAGTTGACAACCGATTTGTAGAGTATGTGAACTCTTTCCGACAGAATGACGCTTAACAGAGTTGGTGCCAGGTTGCAAAGTTGATAGCAGGCCTTGCCGTGCACGCAACCTGTCTACTGGGTAGGCGTTCGCCCAGTCAATATTTGTATATGTATGTATGCTGAGTGCAAGTGTGTGTGTAGAGAGAGAGAAGTGAGAAAAAAGAAAAATGAAAAAGAGAACACAAGTTGTAGCCATTTTTCTATTGTATTTTGCTCTTATTTTTGTTCTCAACTCTCCAAGGGTTTGTGTAGCCAAAGGGTTTTTGTAACCAACATACATAGTGAAATTGTTTGTGAATTAAGTTTCCCGTGATTTTTTCCTCTTATTCAGAAGAGGATTTTCTACATAAAATTGTGTATGTTCTTACTCTCATTTATTACTTTGTCGTGTGTGTTTGTATATCAGGCATCCTTATCCTCTCAGTTTTGTCTAACCGACTGGCAATACTCTTCCCCAACAATAACAAGCCCCAACTTTCATGTTCAACAGGTCAAATATATTATTACTTTAAAAAAGATCACGACAGTACGTTCCGAAAGGCATATCTTATCATACAGGGTAAGCCGCAGAATAACGATAAAGGTTCTCCATCGTAACATCAAAGCTACAAAATCAAACCATAGAAACAACATCTAACACAGAAATAAAGCTGTGTATATAAAGCTCACAATACAAGAGGCCTTATGTACTCGGCCACCAAGATATCATACCGGAATTACAAAAACCATATCATTATAGTTTTTACTAGCAACTAAGAAAAGGAAATTCATATCAGAGACACTCAATCATAATAGATATGATCAGCATAAATTAATCCAGTGAAACATAATGCAGTTCGCCCATGAAATCCAAACGTCTAAAAAGCATGTAAGTGGCGGAAAAATCCACAAATTTCCATGGGATGTGGAGTGTCAAACACGTACAAAAGGGAAGTATCATATAGGTAATTACAGCAGTGAATTAATCGAATAGTAAAAGACAATACAAATGATACACAATTACCGTAACAAAAAAGCAATTCACCAGCCCAAATTAAATACAACTCAAAAAGATTAAAGAATCAAGACTGGTAAAAATAATCAGAACCCCAGAAACCAAAACCGACAAATCTAAATTTCACATGAAGGGGAAAGAACTTTATACCTTAGACCCACGTCCTCCAATCAACTCTCCACAATAAATCGCCTGCGGATTTAATCATTCAATAGAGCCACCATAACAGATAAAGAAGGAAATACCCAAAGTCCCTTCTAAAGAAATTCAGCCTCAAAATAAAATGGAATGAACATAAGAAACAAGTTTTTAAAAAAAACAAATAAAAATTAAATGAAACAAAACAGAGGAGAAAAAAAACAAGCGGGTATTTTTCTAACACTGTTGAAGAAACTAACGTCGTCATCAGGTAGAGGAAAATATGGAAATTTCGATATGTTGGGCCATTGTCTGAAAGAAAGAAGAGAGACAGAAAGAATAGTATTGATTTTAGAGAGAGAAAGGGAGAGATCCCCGAATAGAAATCTTCAGCAAACGGCCTTCTAAGAACAGTGACATAAACTTTGTCAACGTCTGGTCTCCTTTTATCACCTCTCTCTCTATCTGGTTTCTCTTTCTCATGCACTTACTTCATGAGAACAAGGGCTGTGACCGGAACGGACGTCTACGATAACAAGGCCATTAGATTTTAAATTTGATAGTTCTTATTTTTTTAAAATAAAATAAT
>JAODPA010066978.1:0-10730 GCA_025585075.1 Nepenthes mirabilis
TGAAAGTGCGCGTGGAGGGCATTTACCGTTTGTATATATTGTATTTAGAAATATATGTTATCTTGGTCCTTGTTTATATGTATGTATATTGTATGCTGGTTATATGAAAAATAAATAGTGCTAATTAATTGATGAAAATCTTAGAAAAAATTATTTGGGGTGGAATTTAAATAAAAGTGGATATTGTTGGCCTTGGTTCGATAGTGTCATGTGGGTTGAGTAGTTTATTGTCTATGGCATTAGAATTAAGTTTAGTAAATTGGTAACGGTAATACTATTAGATTTAAATCTGTTTAACTAACTTAAGTGGTGATGCATTTTGGTAAATGCTTAAGTGTCAAAGGAACTGTGTTAGTTTTGGTCTTATAATAGATATAAATGTTTAGTGGCATGGTATGGAGTCGTATGACTTGGTAGGACGTGGGCTAGTGGGTTGATATTATTCAAATATACTTTTGTGTTTTTGAATATTTCCTATTTCGTTAGTGATAGTGTTCTTTGTGTTAATTTTGATGGCGTGTGTGTGATCCTTGTCAATACTGAATGACGTTTCTATCTTTATAATTGCACAGTTTTTTTTTTGTGTTATATTTAATTATGTGAATATTTAAATTATTGGCTTTTTACGATCAAGGTTGAGAAGAGTGTATGAAAATATTAAAATATCTAAGCCAATGGGAAGTTACGGTATCTTAGTGTGGTCTACACTTATCCAATATTGATTTCCATATTATGGTGGTGATTATGTATATTGCCTAATGTGGTGGGATATTTATGACCATGTGACCATCGTAGAATATGATAGTGAGGATATCATGATGGGAGATATTGAATTGACATAAAGAGATACTTTCCGTACCATGTCAAGTTGGAAAATGAGCATGTTAATGAGATTATCCATACCTGGTTGTGTCGGATGATAAGCGTGCAAGTAAGATCTTCCGTACCTGGTTGAGTCGGAGGATGAGCACGCTGATGAGACGTCTGTACTTGGTTAGGTAGAGTCTCCATGGACTATAAATTTTGGTCAGATGTCAAACTTGTAAATATCAATTTGCACGTGCAATTACCCCAATTGTTGGGGGGATATATGCAGTCTTTGGTTCATAGTAGCAAAATAAGATCCAAGAGTTTCTTTGTGATATCTTATTATTAATGATACCTTATGTGTTTTAGATTCAGTAGAATCCATGAGTCGTATTTAAGTAGGATCCATGTGTCGAATTCAATCATATTCGAATTCGATGGAATCCATATTGTTTACTATTATTTAGTATTCATGTTATTCACGCTGATATTTGGATCAAGGAATCTCTGGCTATCTTTTGACATCTGATTCTGGGAGCTTTTTGCTTGTATATTGGTACTTCTATTAGCTTTGTGATACGAGGGTCAGGTGTGACCAATTTTGCTTTTACTTTGAGTCGTATTTACAACGTATTGTGACTTATCGATTATAGTTAGATTTTTTATAATTATGCTACGGCCTTTATATCCTTGATATCCAAGATAATTACTGTTTATTATATATTTTTTTAATTATTATCATTTTTTGGATATTTGGCTCACTCATATATTTTATTGACTCCGAATTGAGATTGATTGCATGGCGCGAGCCGAGAGATCTTACCTTTACTGCAGGACTTTAAGGTAGAAAAAATTGTGGAGGCTAGATGTTTTCCTCTAGTAGGTGACAAACCAGATATACTATTGATGGAAGTTTGGGTAGTTTTTCTTAGGGTTGCAACCTGTAATCTTTAGTAGTTTTCATTTTGGGATATTTACATGATGCATTAATAAATTTGGTAACAACTTAATTGAACTGTATTGCAATTATAATAGATTATGAATGATTTTAAGTTTTGAAGTTTTTTTTATATGAGCGGTCTAAGCCATATTTGAAATTTAGGGTTCGGGTCATCACAGTCTGGGTTTCCTATCCCCAATCTTCGATATTGGAAAACAATGTGTCATGGCATCATAACCTGCACTATGTTACAGATATACTAATCCATACATCAGAGTCGCCAACTATTTGCCTGCTACATTTGGGGGTGTGGCGTCGAGCCATCATTACTGACACGGCGAAATTGATGCATTATAGTACACTCTAATTCGGGCACGTGTCTCAACCATTATGAAAATGCGCCTCATCAATGCCCTTAAACGACACCGTTGTTGGGTTAGAGTTTTAGCTATTTAAATTTTAACCTTCCTTTATTTCTGTATTTCTTCACCTCTCATATCTCTCTGCCCTAATTTACTCTTTTGTTCTTGTCTCAATAGCTTCTCAAACAACTTCTCAATGCGTCGCTGAGACTCAATCCGTCCTCACTTGTAATGATGGGGATTGTATGTGTGAAAGGTATAATATTCCCATCATTGTTCCATATATTATGCCTGAGTCCGACGATATAGCCTGTGCTCCTTGGTTGGATTTCATTACCATTTACGAGTCTCATCTGAATGAAGGCCTTTGTATTCCTTTTGCAAAAGAGTTATATGAGATTCTAGAGGCCCTTCAGATTCCTGTGGCACGCCTTCAACCAAATAAAATTAGATACTTGATTTCTTTGCACATTTTCTTTTGCTATAAGAAACTTTTCTTAGATGCTTGGGTTGTTAAGGTGGTATTTCGGTTTAACTCAGAAAAAATCACAACACAAATTCTGAATAAATATACTATAATAATAGTATCCGTTACAAATAACCCAATCCGAAATCTTTCACCACAATCTTAAGTGAAAAATAGCTGACTACAAACCCCTCAACACATCTAACAACTCACAAGAGAAAGTATAATGAGAAATAAAAGCAATCAAACGAAATACATCCTAAAAACTCACTCAAAACAACGTATTCAATATTAGCAAAAAAATAAAACTCAAATCGGACCTCAACTGGATGTTGAACATCTTCCTCTTCTCTCTTTTTTCTCTTCTCTTTCTGTGTGGCGGTCGTTGTGTGAGAAATAATTTCGAATATTATAAAATCGCATCAGGTGCGATTTTATATTAGGAACGATACTCGAACATCCATCAGGCACGAGTTGCGTGCAAGCTCACTGCAGTCGACGCATGAGCGCCCTCTTGACTACACATCAGGCGCTGGGGCATTCTAGAAAATTTTCTCGTGCGTCCCTCGCACGCTCCTCAAGCGGCCCCACTCTGAAATCCGCAAACATCCGTACCTTAGGTTAATCTCTACCCAACCTTCGTACAAATATTGTACAATCTTTCAACATCTTTTACTACTTGGTTAATCCTCGGCTGACCTTTAGTCGACCGTCGCACAAATATCACACGTCCTTTCAATGATTGTCCGTTTATTGTGATACCCATAAAAGAGTAATCAAAAGATTCAACAATATTCTGGCATCATTTCCAGGGAGATATTCAAAAATTCATCTTCATATTGTTCTTGTTTTCTTTTTTCCTTGTTTTTTTCCTACGCGAGTGTGAGTTTTATGTTCTAAAATAGAGAAGTAGCATGCATATAATGGTTAGGAAAACGAATATACCCGTTTGCTTGACTCTGTTTGAATGGGCATAACAGTTTATCATTGCACTAATATTTTATGTAACTATGTGTCAGTTTTTTGATGAAGTGCTATTCGCTCCAATGCCACACATAACTCTCGATTATGTTCCACTGGAGTGCAAACATCTAGGGCCGACAAATAAACCCAAAAATAGCTATGATAATCGAGCTGCAAATCTCACATTGAAATGACCAACTTTGACAATTTTTTGGCGAGTTTATTACTGTAACAGGGACCGATCCGAGTATTTTATATTAAGATCAACACACCATAAAAGAAAATAAAGAGGCTCAAATTATCAATTTTAAAAAAAAAAAATTCCGACCCCTAAATCCTTAGATTCTTAAGGAAACAAAAATATAAAGTTACGTAATCTTTTAACCCCAATTGTAATGCTGTTGGTAAGGCATTGCTGAAGGGGGATAGTACATGCTTGGAGCTGCAAACCTTTGTCTGTAGCCTTCGATGTCGGAGAGACACATAAAGGAAGTAATATCCTTAAAACTAAGAGTTTGCCGGCTGCTCCGCCTGAGCACGAGCACCGGAGGAAGAAGCTTTAGTTTTCTTGGAAGAATTCCCCATAGTCGAAAGCAAAAAAGAGAGTAAATGGAGAGAGGACAGAGAAGATGTTTGACAGCTCAAAGAAGCAAGGAACATTCAGATGGCATGGAACCCCAGCTTATACATCGAATAGACACATGTAGACATGCACCAAAACCCACATATGAAGCAAGGGAAGGAAGATACTCCTGCTCTTGGATTGCCAATACACTTCCTTAGATTAACATGATTGGGAAGCTAAAGTCACACATCGTCATGCCAGAATCTTAAATGTTTATAAGATGGGCTCGGAAACAAATAATTACCATAATATGCCTGAATTGCTCTGATAAGGAGGTCACATTCTTAAAATCCGAGGACCACTTTAAAGGTTTGAGGCTAGTGTTGGGTTTTGGAAGCACCTTGAAAGAAAATCGATGCTTGGAAAATGTTAGAAATTATGCGTTGATAAGACCAACACTTTAAGTACCCCAGTTCGAGAAGCTTTATTACTTTAGATACACTTTAAGTACTCGATCCCTCCGTTATCGACAGCTATCATTTAGTAGGAACAAAGAATAAGAGATGCACAGTAATTTTTTACGTTGAAACCCCTTCCCAACCGAAGAAGAAAAAATTACGGGACACAAAATTCACCAATAAATCCATAATGTAAAATAGGTTACAAACTCCCGAGATGGAGTATCCGCTACACACCCGAAAACAACAAAGAAAAACCTCACCGGAGTAAATGGGAAACACTCTCCACTCTTTTACACTCTGTTTTTTTTTTCTTCTCCCTCTCACTAGTAGTGCACTCCTTTTACATTTTACAAATGTTGGTGAAACGGTAGCCCGCCGTTTCACCCCCGCACAAGGCGGCCGGCGCACAGCGCCCCTGGCTACACAAGCCCCGGCGAATACTTGCCCATGGTGCTCTCAAGGCCTTCACCAGGCTTGACCACACACCCTTTTTTTTTCCTTCAGAAGCTCTTAGTGCTCATATATATACGTCCTGGCTCTACCTAATCCCATCTGCCCAGCTGGTCACCACTGTCAGATAATAGGTGCCACATCTTCATCAATTCCCGAGCTTCTTGCAGGCCCATGTCCTACAAACGGCACAGGCTCTGCACTGTGCAGACGCATGCTCTGCAGCTCAACTGTCAACCTGTCGACCAATCCTGAAAAGACATCTGTCATCTACCAGCTGCCATCTTACACAGTCTCCAAGGCCCAGTTTCTCAGCCGGTCAACTTTACGTTGACCGTCTCCTAATGCCATCGGGAGAACTTGACCGTCCTCCGCCTTCTAACTATCCGGAAAACTTGACCGTTCTCCGCCTTCCGATCAACTCTCCTTGTTGACCGTCCACTGTTATCCTCCGGTCAACGTCCCGTTGATCAGAAACAGTTCTCCGGATTTGTTCTCCACAAATCCTCCGATGACAAATCCGTTTGTTGGGTTACCCATAAGGGAGTGACCAGACCCAACAAACTTTCCCTCACGACCTTGTGGGGAACACCTTCGCCATTTAACCGGCGATCATCATCGCCTACCTTCCGACAGCTTCCCCTCAAATAGAAATCCCGGCGTCAGCTCCGCCCTTGGTCCTGCTGGCTCCGCCCTTGGTCCTACTAGCTCCGCCCTTGGTCCTACTAGCTCCGCCCTTGGTCCTATTGGCTCCGCCCTTGGCCCTACTGGCTCCACACTTGACCCTGTACAGCTCCGCCCTTGGCCCTGCACAGCTCCACCCTTAGCCCTGCTGACTCCGTCCTTAGCTTTACCTCAGCTCCGCCGTTGACCCTGCTAGTTCTGCCCTTGGCCCTCCTTGGCTCCGCCCTTGGCCCTCCGTCGTTGGCCTTGCTGGCTCCACCATTGGCCCTACACAGCTCCGTCCTTGGCCCTACTGAATCGGCTATGTTTTTTACCGTTCCATCCAGTTCCACACTAAATGAAAAACTCTTCCACGATGACTACAGATGCACTTCGACCGTCACAGACTTCGGCGGATCCACTTCTGCGGCACTTCACTCGGCGGCGTCCCCTTGCGACGCTTCACTCCACTCTGACAGTAGGTCAGCACCTCCGTAGGTAACCCTTTCCGGTTAACACTTTTCGCAAGAAGCCCTTTCCGGGCCTGGGTCGATCTCAACCATCTTTGATACTACTTGTTGGTGTCAGAAGAGACTTAACCGGTTCTGATACCACTTGTTGGGGTCGGGAGACCCGGATCCACCAGATCCGGTAGTAGCGAAAAACCCGATCCTCCCGTCACCGATAGCCACCATTTAGTAGGAACAAAGAACAAGAGATGCACAGTAATTTTTTTTACATGGAAACCCCTTCCCAACCGAAGAGGAAAAAATTATGGGACACAAAGTCCACTAATAAATCCACTATGTAAAATGGGTTACAAACCCCCGAGATGGAGTACTTGCTACACACCCAAGAACAACAAAGAAAAACCTCACCAGAGTAAACAAGAAACACTCTCCACTCTTTTACTCTCTGTTTTTCTTTCTTCTCCCTCTCACTGGTGGTACACTCCTCTCTACATTTTACAAGGGTTAGTGAAACGGCAGCCCGACGTTTCACCACCGCACAAGGCGGCCGGCGCACAACACCCCTGGCTACACAAGCCCCGGCGAATACTTGCCCATGGTGCTCTCAAGGCCTTCACCGGACTTGACCACACACCCTTTTTATTCCTTCGGAAGCTCCTGGTGCTCATATATAGACGTCCTGACTCTACCTAATCCCATCTGCCCAATAGGTCACCACTGTCAGATAATAGATGCCACGTCTTCACCAATTCCCGAGCTTCCTACAGGCCCATGCCTTACAAACGGCACAGCCTCTGCACTGTGCAGACGCGTGCTCTGCAGCCCAACTGCCAGCCTGTCGACCAATCCTGAAAAGACATCTGTCCTCTGCCAGCTGCCATCTTCCACAGTCTCCAAGGCCCAATTGGTCAACCGGTCAACTTTACGTTGACCGTCTCCTACTGCCATCCGGAGAACTTGACCGTCCTCTGCCTTCCAGCTATCCGGAGAGCTTGACCGTTCTCTGCCTTCCGGTCAACTCTCCTTGTTGATCGTCCTAGACAGCCATCCGGAGAACTTAACCGTCCTCCGCCTTCCAGCCATCCGGAGAACTTGACCGTCCTCCGCCTTTCGGTCAACTCTCCTTGTTGATCGTCCACTGTTCTCCTCCGGTCAACGACCGGAAACAGTTCTCCGGATTTGTTCTCTACAAATCCTCCGATGACAAACTCGTTTGTTGGGTTACCCACAAGGGAGTGACCAGACTCAACAGAATCCCCTATTCATGTTCATTTAAACCCACAGTATGATTTTTCTCTAGCGCATGAAGTTCAGAATAGTTACAGTAACATCTTAGCATTAATTTGCAAATAAGGCACGCTAATTATTTATTTATTAGATGAAGACATACCTAACACGCCAAAGATTTGTACCTTGGACAAGAGCCAATTAGACAAAGTAGGTGTATACTAATTTGGATGCCTGTCAACTAGGCAGGGCCTTCACAACCCAATGGCTCTTCAAGCCTTTTCAATAAATACCACACGTCACCACAAGAAAACAAATTTTCAAATCTTGAGAGCTAATGTTCACTTTCTTTAAGAAAACCGCCTTTCATTCTTCCCACAAGCAATCTTGGTACAACTGAGTTGGAGCGCCATCCTTGAAAACTGAACAATCCTACTTGAGGGGCTCCTTGTATCTTTCTCGGGTGGTGACCGGGATCTAAGGTGAACCGTGTTACCATAGCATTCTTTTTTCTACGATGGCACTGCATCTCCTAACAGGGCTTAGAGAAACCTAGCTTCCCATGACCTTTATTTCTAAGTCGAGCTCATTTCAATAATTTGGCCTCCTTTACCATTGTTTTTTTAATGACAGTTTTACAACATGCAGCAAAAAAATAACTTATTATCCATCTCTTTTTTCGTCTTCAACTCATATTCTCTTAGGAACTGAGAAATTTTCCAAAATCATAACCCGCCCCCCTGACTTTTTGCTTGTGGTTCATGAAACCCAAGCACACACCACTTGAATTGATCCCCACTTCTAGGAATATTTATTTTGTGTCGGGTCTTGGGTTATATATATATGCAAGTATATAGGTATTGATGCGTCCTTAGTTTTCGAGTTATGGTGCGGATTCGGAAGCTACTTGATCTTCTATTACAGGTCAAATTGGAGTAGGTCTGATTTCCGTCACAGCTAACCTGGAATCTGCACACCACAAACTACAAATAAGAGGTTATAGGATTGGCGAGACTCGCTCCCCGACTTATCTTCCGATACTTAAATTAAAAATATTTCCAACGAAATAAAAAGGTGCAAGGAGGATGAGAAAAAATACAGTGATGCATCTTTATGGGAATTGAAAGAGGAAGCCTGAGCTCCCGTAGAGCGCTCGACAGGGAGCAGTTTAGAGAGAAAGGAGAACTGGGCTCCTGTCTGATTGCACGCAATCAGTGGCTCACTAAGGTTGCACACGATTAATGGCTCACTAGAGTTACACTCGACGAAGAGTGGCATTCTGAGGAGGACAAAGAGCTGTGTTGGGAAAGAGAACTTTGTTCTTTTTTGGTTAGGAGTTGCTTGATCCCTTATAGTGTTTGGTTTATAGTGCTTTGTGGAGAAGGCTTTAGCAACAAGGCAGACGACCGGTGTTACATTAGAATTCATTAACCGTTGGGATGTTGACGGCAGCTATCGTGTCAGATGTTATCTTGTGGCGGTGACATGATCGTAGTTGGAGGTGGCCGACATGGGTCAGGTCTCTTCTTATGTGGGTTGGCTGGGCTGCCAGTCAAGGTATTGGACCTCCCTGATAAACCCCGCGTCAAGTAGCTTTTTAAATTCTTTGCGGACGGCGATCAGCTTCTCGACCGAGTGATTCTTATGCTTCTACCATACAGGCTTATAACCAAGATCGAGGTCCAACTTATGGACAATTACCCCGATCGGTATCCCTGACGTATCGGTAAGAGTCCATGTAAAGACGTCGGTGTTTTGCATGAGGAAGGTGACAAGCTGGTCGCAGACAAGTCCTGAAAGGGAGCTACCAATGTGTACGTATTTTTCTGGCTTGGTGGGCTCTAATGGAATCTTATCAATTAACTCCCCTGATTGAGCCTGTTGGTGAGTAGTCTCATGTCGAAAATCAAGTCCCGCAATCAGTTGGATTGGGGTCACCAGAGTGACTTGGGATAGATAGTACGTCCAGCACATTATTTGATCCCCTAGAACTTCTATAACACCGCATGGCATCAAGAACTTTATCTTTAGGTGGAGGATCGATGTCACTACCCCGAAAGCGTTTGGATAGGGCTATCCCAAAATTGCATTGTAGGCAGATGGAAAGTTAATGACTAGGAACATAAGAATCCAAGTGGTCATGCGCGGGTATGCCTCCAGCATCACCTCTAGTTGAACAGCTCCTTGCATGGGTACTAGTTCGTTATCCAGACCGTACAATGGTCCCCCAACAGGCCTCATCTTGCTCTTTTTTCAATCTAAGTTTAAAGAAAGCATTTGGATACAGTAAATTGTAAGAGTTTTTATTATTGACAAAAACTTGTTTCGATTGGTAAACTATATTATTGTCCGAAACGATGGCAAATACAACCTGATGGTCAAAATGATGGATCATTACGTACGTTATATCGTCATCGCTAAAACTAATGACATTTGTCCCAACCCTTACCCAGAGCTTCTTGCTGCTGGAAGTGCTCTCTAGGCAGTCCGGGGCATTGCCCTTCGCCAGTTTGGTTGTCATCATGTTGACAACCCCGACTACCACTCAATTTCTCGGTTGCTCCTATGCGTCTTCATCTGTGCTACAGGAGCCTGTCTCGGATTTCCCAGGAATCTTATCAAATGTCCCCGACAGAATACGTCTTCGATCTCCTTCTGTAAGGTCCAACAGCTTCAATTTTGTAACCCAGAGATCGGTGCTAGTGACAGTATTTGTTCTGATTCCCATCTCTGGGTTCCTTAGCGCCTTTGGCCATTTCAAAAACTTGTTGTCTTGAATCTATATTGGAATGTTCGTGCGTGTATCAGCCAAGGGTGTCAGGTTTTGCGATCAGAACTCCTTCAGGGGACCTGCCTCCACTTGTAACTGCTTTTGCTGTCCTCGGTGACAATAGCCATTCCCATTGCTCTTCTTCTCATTTATTGGCCTCTTCGGTGGCCGGTCTACACGCTTTGAATATTTTACCTTATTGGCCTCCTCGATTACAATATAAGCCTGGGCAATCGCCTTGACCTCCCAAAAAGTTAGAGGGTTCTGGTGGGCCAGGTGATTGAAGAAGTCTTTGGATTCTAGAGTGGCAATGAAAGCAATAAGCTTCATTTAGTCGGTAAGCCCAAATATCCTTCATTCCTTAACGGGTTAGGAAGCATCTGACGACCCGAGTAGGAGTCTCCAAATCGAGCCTGAACCCGTCCCTGTAGAAACATCTCGATTCATTCGAATTCATCAATTATTCAGCATAAATTCTAAAGTCCATCAATATAGATAAACTCAAAATCATCAAATTAATAAAATTATCATACCATAAATGATCTTTATAAATATATCAATTAATATAACATCTGTAATCATAAAT
>JAODPA010066979.1:0-10731 GCA_025585075.1 Nepenthes mirabilis
ATTTTTATTTCATTCCATTTCGATAACTACACGTACCTTTACTGTGCCTAAAACTGCGAAGGGCACTTACCCATTTCTTTAACATCCAACAAGAGTTCTTTCCAAAGCAAGTGTCTCAAACCAATAAAACCAACCACACAAGTCCTTGGCCGCCGGCAGCTGCCAGACACACAACCCCCTCCCCCAAAAGGGTCCAGCGGTCGGAAGATTATACAGGTGAAATTGTTTCTGATTGGAAATTGGAAATAAGAGGTGAGATTAAAGTCAGAAGGGCACCCAATGATCCGACAGTCGATAGGCCGCCGGCGTGTGATCCCATGCTGGAGAAGAAGCAAGGCCTAAAGATAGATTTGATTCAGATGTTAGAGCATCTACTTGCCTGTATTCGCAGATCAGATCATCACCGAGAAGTTGACCCATACCCGCCACAATTGATCGGTCGTTGTCAAATCTGACACCGTGTCCCGACCAGTAAGAGTCTAGCAAAACGTCGGGCCTTATGTACTCTGATTGAAGAGATGCCGTCTCCTTTCCGCTGGATTCCGGTGATACCCGATTGATTGCTTCTGGGTCAACTTTGCATCCTGCATAATCCCATCAGATTCACTTGATATGGTAACAACTGAAGAATTGAGCAATCAAATGATCCAATTTAGCGCTTGGCTAAAGACTACTGGACTAAGGCTCATCTGAGCTTAATAATAACAACAATAAAATCTTAAATTCTATTAGATAGGGTTGGCTATACAAATCAGTTTTCATCGTTCCACTTGATTTTGTGTCATATCATCTCTGAGAATAAAATCAATTTTGAATAGCTTTTTATTATCACGCTCCAAGTTTTTCTCGGCCCCATCTCTTTCTCTCTTCCATCCAATTATAACTAATTCAGTTTTCATTTGCCCTCACATGTATTTCATTTTGCATACATTTTAAGTATTTGAACCATCTTAAACGTCATTCCCCCATCATATCTACCATAAGTACCTTTTCTAAAGGTCTACGAATATTATTATTCATTATCTTATCTTCTAAGTCATCTTTAGTTATCCAATTGGGCTCAGTATCATAAACTAATGAGCTAACTGCACGAGTATCCCCTTAGTTCGTTTTATTAACAAGGCTGGCTTGAAAAAGGAACTAGTTGGCTCAACTAGGCATATTTTTTAAAGATAAACCGAGCAACTTCAGCGCTAATTCACTCACATCCACTTGGTTAAAAGAACATTAAAATGCAGGGATTTTTAATAAGCCAAGCTCAAGCCAAATTTTAAGCTATGATATATCCTTGAGCGAGGTACAACAAAACTTTGACTTACATGCAATCAAGAACATATTCTTGATATTAGGCCCTGTTACAAATAATTTTCAATCATGCAACTAAATCACAGTATATCATGATAAGTCAGCAGATTTTCAAAATATTGGCTGATATAAAATATATTTTCTGATATATCCATCAATATTTGCCTATTATGCTATGATTTATATAAAATTTTTGCATCAGATACTGTACGTATCATTTGATAAAACTAATACCGACATAGCTACCGTCTATCTTAATACTAATACTGATATTGACATTTTCATCCATGTATATAACCCAAATAAAAAGTCCATTAAAAGATGAAGTAGGCTAAGATATTCATACCTGGCATGGTTTCAGCTGAATGGGGCTCATCTGATGAACTTCCACTGATCGGAGTATAATCAAAGAAAACAGACGCAGCAGAATGACTAAGAGGTGATATTGGGTCACCACAAGCTGCCCATTTGGCTCCATGAATAGTTTCATGAGAAGATTCCACCACATCATCGGCCACAATAGAAGTTTCTGAAATCCGGGGATACGAATCATTCTTTGAGTTCTTCAGCGACTCTGACTCATAAACTATCGCTTCCAACAGGCCACTGCTGCGTTCGGAAGGGCAACCTGACTGAGTTTGTTCAGTTAAAGGGGTCTGGATTAAAGTATCAACAGACTCGATCGAAGGTAGCGAGGAAGACAGTTTTTCCCAGCTACCTCCATGGGAGGATGAATATTGGAGTGAAGGGAGCTCCGACTTCCTAGCCACTGAAAAGGGCTCAGAAGAACAGGAGTTGCCATTTATAGGGGCATGGCTACCAAAAAGTACACCTATGGTGGACGTGTTCATGCTCAAATCAGCTTCACAAGGAGAAGATGACCAAAATGTTTGGCCAAGCTTTCCATAAGAATCATCTTCATACTGATCAAATGATGGCAAGGTATTGCTGGAGCTTCCAATGGAGCAACAGAATGGGGTATCCATTACTTGAAGGTGTGTGTGAGTATGTGTTGCTGGGATCATAAAACCCAAGGTATGGGATGAGTTGACAGCTTCATGAATGATGCTGCTGAAAGGTATGTCAAGTAGCGTAGATGGACAACTTAGAAGTCCTTGATTAAGCGCTATATTTTCGAACACCGGTTCATTGATGTCAAAATCATTTTCCTGTGAGGAATCAGGCCGACGTTTTTCTCCTGTCCTGCACGGGCCCATGTCCTGACTCTGTTGACTTTCATTCATAGCTTGGACACAGATTTCAGGGGGGTAAATTGGTAAGCCAGCACGTTGGAGTCTCTTAATTCTTGTATTCCAGTAATTTTTTATCTCGTTATCAGTTCGTCCAGGGAGCTAAAGGAAGATGAAAAGCGAGTTAAGTGTATAAGCAAATCAATGTGTCAGAAAATTGGGTGGGGAAGGAATATTACATTTCTTCAAGCAGTTATTCAAAAGAAATTGCATATACAAACACAGAAGATGTATAGAAAAACAATGAAATAGTAGAAAGAATATCTCTTAGAAGCGTAAAAAACTAAGTGACAAACAATTTACCAAATGAGCAGGAGGATGGAATTAAAAGATAACAGTTGAGTGAGAGGCTCGCATGGAAATGCCTTTAACATACAAATGAGCAGAAAACTGCAGCCATCTACAGAGGAAGCAATAACAGTACTTTCTGATAGAATCAACACAGAGAGAACATTGTTTCCATGCAAATATTTCTCATTAACAATCTACAGAAGCAGTAACAGTTCTTTCCCATAGAATCAACACACACAGAACATTGTTTCCATGCCAATATTTCTCATTAACAATGGCTTATTGTTTTGGAGTAATACTGCTACAATACCTGCAAATCTACAATGCAAGCTGCAAAGCATATTGATCATATTTGAAAGGCCAGAAAGGATACCTCTGCAGCCATACGAGCCCATTTATTTCCCATCTTTGCATGGAGTTCTATGATAGTTCTTTCTTCCTCTGGGGTAAATGAACCCTTCTTCAAATCTGGTCTCAAGTGATTTGCCCATCGCAAACGGCAGCTCTTTCCACAGCGTGAAAGTCCAGAGTGTTTCTGGACAGCATTCCAATTCCCCTCGCCATGTTTGCTAACATAGTCCACCAAAATAGCATCTTCAGCTGATGTCCATGGACCTTTCTTCAAAGGACCTCCTCCACATGAGTTTCCACCACTGATAGCCTCTTCAACTGAAGGGGAACTCTTTCTATGTCGGGACATCTTCTCATTTGTAGTCTCACTAGTCGTATTACTCATCTTTGTCAACAGCCTAAAAATAGGTGCCCAGCATACCAGATTTTCTTCGTAAAAAAATGTTCAGTAAGGATTTTTTTTGGTCAAACAGCTAAAGAAGCCACAAAGATGGAAAATGAAGATTCCATGAACACAGATTGAAAAAGCAAGGAAAAAAGAGCAATAATTACTCCTACTACTAAAAGGTCTAAAGTCCAACTATGTGGCTTTACTCCAAATTTTTCTAGACATATCTTTCTCCTTCCTATTGATTCTAACAACTAAAATACATATTCTAATGGAACCTAAGGCAACTTGTTCACCCCATGTAGCATATATACATGTAGTTTCTTACCTTCAAGAGCTAAATAGAGAACAAAAAAGGACAACATGAGAGAGAGACTATGACAAAGTTATAATCCCTTCATCTTATGTCAGGTGTCAGTAAGATATATCACACATATCATGCTATAATTAGCCAATCTATTTATTGCGTGATTATCCTATCAAAAATATAAATATGGTATATTTAGAAAGACATTATAGCTTCCTTATTTAGGTTGATTTGATGGACATAATTTGCTGATCATCAACCATGTAGTTAGTCTTTCATTTTCTATATAATGAGAGCAACCTTCACGGTAGAGGGTATTGAATCTAATCAACATGGTATCATAGACCAACCATTAAAAAAATGGATTTTCAGGGATTTGAGAGTTTTGGTGTCGATTTTTCTAATGGTGAACTCTTACCCTGCTATTGCTCCATTGGTGAAGACCTCCAAGGGTTTCGATGACTTCGTGTGGGTTGTCAATGTTGTCGACATCTTCTTAGGGCTTCAATTGTGGAAGGTTGTCCATCAGTAATCACCAGCTTCAGGGCATTCTGGTTGTCTACAGACGTTTTTTGGCTATTTTTGAAGATTTCTGGTATCGGTTGCCTTCAGTGTTGCAGTGATCTCTCCCCCTCTCTCTCTCTTCGAGCATCATCATTCTTGGTGATCTCTCTCTCCACAGAAGCAAATTGAATATATCTTTGATGATATATATATATATAATAAGGACAATACTGCTACATGATTTCAGTTGGAATATGAGATCTCTAGTTACACTTGGGATGATCTCTCCATTCAAGATTATTTTTCTAGATTTCAAGACTTGTGGGCCAAATATACATATTTTATCTATGCAAAGGTGCCACAAGAATCTGTTCCCGTAGATTAGGAAATTTATGATCAAAGCAAGAGAGATCAATTTTTGATAAAATTACGTCTTGAATTCGAGTCAACTTGCTCTAATTTGATGAATCATGTTACTTCTCCATTTTTAGATATGTGTTTTGCGGAGTAACTTGGTGTAGAACAATGGCTTGTAACACAGGTCACTTTCTAGCAAGATAAACTACCATCTAATGAAATTGCCAACGCAGCTTATGGGAGAGGCAAGAGTTAAGATATGCGAAATGTTGAATGTTTTAGCTATTAGGGATATAAGCATATTGCCACTCACTATGCAAGGAAAGTTTACAATTACGGCAACAAGACAAGGCACAGTATCAAAGAGCATCCTAATTGTCCTCAGAACCATCAAACTAATACTTATCAGGCGGCACTGGTCCTTCCTCCACTAGTTTGCATACTGCTGGTAATTAATCTGTTCTTAATGTTGTGATGATATAATAAATGATTATTTCAGCCTTTTAAGCCTTAGGACTTCAAGGTAATGGTACTCTATCATCTTTATTTTGGCTAGTTGGTTCTAATGCATCTAATCATACAACTAATTCCTTTGATAATCTTGGCAATGTCCAAACATACCATGGTCCCTCTTGCATTCAGATTGCTAATAGTAGTCCATTGCTGATTCATGCTATAGGAGATATTTTTTCTTCAATTACGTAAGTTTTTGTATCCTCCGAACTGTGTACTAGTCTCATTTTAGTGGGACAATTGGTCAATAATAAATGGAATATTCAATTTTCTTGTGATAGTTGTCTATACAACATCAGATGTTAGGAAAGATACTCGCGAATGGGCATAAAGATGGCTGATTGTTTCCTTTTATTTTCCTATTCCTGATATAATTTCTTGGGAAAGTACTATTGAAATCAATAAAGGTGAAGTATAGCACACACGTTTGAGTTATTCTAAACCTATTATTTTATTTCATTTAATTAATTCTGGTTTGTTAGGCAAATATTAATTTTCATCTCATCTTCCTTTTGAGTGCTACACATGTAAATAACGAAAAAGCAAGTCTCTTTCCTTTTCCTTCCATGGTAGTCACGGTATGCATCATTTTGTGTTAATTCATAGTGATGTATGGGGCATTATTTCTATTATATATCATGCCAACTACAAATACTTTGTAATATTCATTGACAATTTGACTCCTACTCCGGAATGACTTAAACCTAGATTTGTGAATAAATAACGACGACTAACTTTACCACCTAAACTTGACCCAACATTTGAGCCTGTTCAGACTATAACATTTGTGGATGATTTAAGTTCCAGCACCATTCCCCGACAATCCGCCAGAATCTCCCATCATCCTGATTGGTTGGCTTCTTTATTATGGCTCTCCATACTACTCTAAGTTCTAATACAATTCTCAAATGTCATTCTGAGGCTGTTAAAAATAACTGCTAGCAAAAAGCAATGGAGGAAGAACTTAGGACTTTTTAGGACAATCACACATGGGATGTTCATCGTCTTACTAATGTAAAGGTCATTGTTTGTAAATAGGCTTACTTGATTAAGCTACATTCTGATGGCACTGTGGACCAGCAAGAAAAATTATTTCCATCACTACTTCACAGGGCTAGCAACTTCATCAAATAGACTTCAAAAATATATTTCTTCATGGGAATCTCAAAGAGGAGATTAACAAAGCCTTACGTCCTTGCTTGACCAACTCCTTTTCTACCGATCTATGCCATCTAAAGAGATTTTATATGGGTTGAAACAAGCTTCGAGGGCATGTTTGGTAAATTCTGATCCACATTGTTTCGACTTTCCTTTAACAAGAGCTATGCTGACTCATCTCTATTCATTTGCAAGACTTCTATCGGGGTTATGCTACTTCTAATTTATGCTGATGATATTGTTATTATTGGGACAAATTCTAACAGAATACCCAACTACAGCAAAATCTTCTCAGCTCTTTCATATGAAAGATTTGGGTCCTTTTACTTACTTCTCAGGGTTATAAGTTTGCACTAATTTTTCGGGTATCTTTTGAATCAACAAAAGCACAAACATGATTTAATTATTTTGGTTGGCCTTCAAGACACATTGTTTGTAGATATTCCTATAGAAGTGAGCGTGAAGTATCATCTTGAAGAGTATGATCTACTTTGTGATCCTACTTTGTTTCGATAGCTGGTAGGCAACTTGAGCTGTTTAACAATTACTATATTTTATTCAGTGTCCAGCAAATTAGTCAATTTATGTAGGCTCCATGCCATCTCCATTTGGTCACTATTTGTCTATTCAATCTCTATGAGACACCTAGTCATGGCTTGTTCTTTCCAAATGGCTCTCCTCTTTGTTTTATTGCTTATAATGATGATCGGATGTCCTGATAACCTACGTTCTGTCATAGGTTGGTGCATAATTCTTGGTGATTCTTTAATCACTAGAAAGAGTAAAAAGCAAGATCAAATGTCCAAATCGTTAACGGAATCTAAATACTGAGCAATGTCGGCCACTTGTTCTGGGATTGTTTGGCTTCATGGACTATTATGTGAGCTTGGTTTCTCTCAATCGGGTCCCATTTCCCTCCGTGCTAATAACACTAGTGTCATTTAAATTCTTACTAATCCAGTTTATCATAAGCGCACAAAGCATACTGAGGTGGATTATCATTATATTGGGAAAGCCTTTGATAAGGGTGTTATTTCTCTTCCTCTTATATCCACTCACCTCATATATTTTTAGTTATTTTTTATATATTTATGAATTTTTAAAGAAAAATACTTAAAAATAAAAATTGCCCATGTCTTGACCTAAACCAATCCGGTTTAGATTATAAACATGACCAACTCGGCCCGACCAAGCAGTCACAAATTTACATCTAAACTCAGACCGTATNAACAATTCTTTTTAAAATTATTATTTGTATTATAAGAACAATCAAATAATAAAATAGTAATTACACTTAAGATGAGGTAGGAATAAAATTTCTATTCCATCCTATCAAGCGAGCCATTAAGGTTGATTTAATTGATATAATTTGTTGATCTTCAGCCATATTATTAGTCTTTCATTTTCTATATAATGCAAGCAATCCTCGCAGTAGAGGACATTGAATCCAATTGACAGGACTCTTATCAATCTTCTTTAGGATGGCCAGAATGGAGTGTCCACTTTCTTAAAATCAGTATAAATGAGATGTTTCATGAGCCATTTATACAAGTATACAACAAAGATGTCCAGGATAGGGTGGAATATAACTATAAAAATAATAAAGAAAATCTAGGGACAAGCTGAAGAAGATGTTTGACCTAGTGAGCCACAGATATTTGTTCTGGAGAAGGGCAAGTGGCTGAATAAGACATAACACCCTTTAGACAAAAGCATGCAAAAGAGAGCATAAAAAATAGCAATGTATGAGTGTCAGAAAAGGCTGTTGGCTGCTGTTGGGATTTTATGGGCCTCTATAGGCAGTCAAGGATGTTACATGTATATAAGCGTGCTTTTCATTGATCTTGTACAAGAGGAATTCATGTTAATTTGCAGTCAGGTTCTGCATTTGAATTTGTTGATAAACCTTATCAGCACTTGGGATACGGCTGAATTCATTCAGTTAAGCATTTCTTCACAAGCTTTCAATAAGTTGTTACAACTTTGCAAATATATTTAAAGTAGAAAACAGAAAAGGTGGGAATAACAAGTGACAAACGTGGTCTGTGCTATGACATTGCTATTGCATGGCAGAAAGCAGAATGTACTTTATTTATTCTATATTTATCAGTAATTCAGGATCTATTAGATTATTCCACAGACTGTATTACAAAGGTCTGAGAGGGGAATGATTTGCACACATGCTCTGCATAGAGAATGCATGAATTGAACATGGCTCTTCGTTTCACAAAGTTGTTCATCTCAATAGAACAAACACATCAATGGTTAGGAAAAACAAGTCTAAGATCCCAGAAAAATATTATCATGAAATAGAATTTGACATTTGTTGGGCTCAGTCCTGGCTGTATAGATCAATTTACCAACCTCTGAAAAATATAGGGGAAAAAAATAACTCATCAATACTCTCACACAAGACCAACTTAAAAAGATTTATTTTACTTTATTGCCTCATCCTTTTACTTTCCCATGCGATTCTTCTTTTATTAGTATTATTAATTTTCTCCAACCAGTGTCCTCAGGATGTTGGCCAAGAAAATATGCAGGGATTTTATCTAATCAATTTCCACAGTTTACCAGGTATTTCTCTTTAGCTATATGATTATGACAAATATAACAAAACACGTTCTTGAGTTGTCATCAATCAAATCAATGCCCTTAAGACACTTGTTAGAAAGATTGCTAATACGACGAAAGAATTATGATCAGTTGCTAAGAAACTATTTTAAGACTGTAGTTGTGCATTTAATGAGGTCATTTTTACTGGAAAATGTGATTTGCAATAAATCAATGCTACTTTCGAATATATTAAGCATTATTCTATATATTTGCTACATACATCTTAACAAGTAATAAATACCCACGGGTCACAAATTAAAAATATCCAACAAATATTATTTGGGTCCTTTTAGGAAACGTTAAATTATGCACAAAATGCCATTTAATACATTTCTAAAACTAGTGTATTTCTATTATAAAGCTCATACTTCACGAGGTAAATAACCGAGTTAAATGCCAATCCATCTCCCCAAAATAGCGTTTTAGGGCAATGGTTAACATCCCCTTCTCGATAGGTAGAAGGAGGAGTAATTGCTCTTTTATGTTCCAGGAGAAAAAGGATCATATTTAATGTAAATCCGCGAAATGTTCTTCCTGGGGCTGGGAAAAACCAAAAGTAAAGTCTGATATTTAGAGTAAGACCAAACGCGTATGAGTACTGCTAATATATCAGCAATTATAGAGCAAAGTAAGATAAACATAAAAACGCCAGATCTAAACAGTAATATTACGAAATCCAAAGAAATCAAGACTTCTTTCTAAATTAAGAGCTGTAGGGATCCAGATTTACTCACCTGAAACAAAATGCACTGGGCCGGAGAGAGAAATGCGGTCAGCGAGCAACCCTTTGCATAGTTCTGAACAATCCCCACTGTTTGCACAATCTGGTAACAGAAATTACTAGGGGTTCGAGCAAACTAAACCCTGAGAAACCCCAAAGAGGACTACAAAACACAATGCTACGAGGGAAAAAAAATCATTCGGTTCAATGAAAGGAGAAAATCCAAAAGATTTTTTCTGATATATGAAGCTGAGAATCAGCCAAATAAAATCCCCCAATTTCACATAACACAGATGAACCCCGCTGTATCCTACTAGAAAATACAACCAGGAATACAAACGATATGATCAATCAAAAGCAACAGAAAGACAGGACCAAAATAGAAAGAATCAAACCAAACAGCCGACCCTAAAAATTAACAACCAACCATGATTTCCATCTCATGCTACTAATTCGAACACTGCATCCTATAGATTGAGAAATTTATCAAAAGAAATTGAATCTTTTACGACACGGACAGATCCAACCGATTGAAAACCCGAGATTCAGAAAACTAACCGCAATCGATCGTAAATGAAGGCATATGGAGAAAGAGTGAGATTTGAAATGGATTCGAGTGGGAGAAACTAGATGGTGAGAAAGCGAGCGAGAGACGAGAGTGATAAAAGCAAGTGAGAGGCAGAGAAGTCAGAGAGAGATGGCGACTCGGGAGTGAAAGTAGGGGAGAGAGATGAGGACCTGGACGAGTTCGCAGCTGAAGCTACAGGTGCTCCCTCTCCATGGCATTTCGTCTCTCTCTCTCTCTCTCTCTCTCTCTCTCACGGCTTTTCTATTTTCTCCTACTTTTCTGCGAGATGGAAAGTACGGCTAAGTAAAATAAAAGGGCGGGGGGGAATTTATAGGGACGATTTAGTCAACTAAAAGTGTTTGACTTATCTGGGCCGTTGGCTGCCGGATCGTACGATACTTA
>JAODPA010066980.1:0-10729 GCA_025585075.1 Nepenthes mirabilis
ATAATAATAATAATTTGCTAGTAAGAGAGTTGATTTTGATAGGTACTGATATTCAAAGCCCACTCTAAGATCCATTTTTCAGAAGTTGGGCCCTAATACTATAGACCAAAAAGGCCCAAGAGGTCTAAGTGTTAGAATCGGCCCACGTGACATAGTGCACTCAAAGTCCACTTAGGGCCAATGGCTCAAGATGGGTCTTGGACGCTACTTCGCCTGCAAAATCGATGTGTCAAGGATTTGGTGGCTGAGTTTGTCAGACTGCAAAAGGAATGATGACCTACAGAGCACGCGACCCTGAAGAAACGTCACATAAGACGGGCGTGCAAGCAACCTTCCTGATACGACAAAAGGGATTTATAGAGTTGGTGGTAGAGTTTCCTGCACACGCCAATGCCACGTGGACTCCTCTCATTGGAAGCTCAACTACTATAAATACTTTAATTGTTTACCAAATAAATGATCTCAACATTTACTCTTACTAACAGTAATAGAGAGAGAAAAAGAGAAGGGCTTGTGTTGTAAGAGTAACTCTTGGAGTAAAATCCCGTGGTTTTATCTTCTCATTCAAGAAAAAGTTTGCCATGTAAAAACTCTCTGCGCATCCGTCCTCGTATTCTCTCTCTTTTAGTCCTCGTACTCTCTCTTTCCTTTTCGTACGAGCAGTATTTGGTGTTGCTATCGAATCCTAATCCTGATCAGAATAAGGATCCGAGGATGCAACACTTGGCGCCGTCTATGGAAACTCGCAACAAAAAGTCAACCTGGCGCATTTTCTAAGAAAATAGAAAAAATGGTGAACACCCGATGACAGACCAGAGCTCCTATCCGAGAAGCATGCTCAAGAGGCAACGGCCCTGCACCCCTATCGTAGAGTGGGGGATCATCCTGATCCCTATGTGCGGACTTTGGCACTGAAAATGGACGACATGTCCAAGACCATCCAGAGCCTTTGTGTGAAGATGGACGCGCAGATGAAGGAGGCGCCATCTAAGACCTCCTAAGCCGCGACGTCCCAAAGGAAAGGAAAGGGAAAGAAACATCCTAGTAAACTAGCTGCTTAGCACGAGAGCCCTCAGACACAAGTTGCCTCGAGTAGCAGGGCCCCATCACATCTTCAAGGGAACTTAGGCCCTCAAATCCAGGAGAAAAGCCTAGAGAAGTGAAACCCTCGCTATATCCGTGACGCCAGGAGTGCGCCGTTCAAAACGCGGCCCCTATCGAGGAGGTCCCTTCGAGGACTAGGAGTCGTCTGGGGTAGTAAGCTACGCAAGACTCCACGAGTTGAGGACTTACCTCAATGAAAAGAAGACGACGGTCACACCTCAGGTGGAGGAAAAGCTCGACAAGGTATTTCATCAAGTATTTGGCGACGCCGAGGGAGTAGTTGCTAACTTCTGAAGATCTTCGTTCACAGTGGAGATTAGGACAATGCCGCTTCCCCCGAAGTTCAAAATACCAAATCTTAACGAGTACGATGAAAGTGCAGATCTAATGGACCATTTGGATCACTTCCATGAGCATTTAAGCTTTCAAGGCTTAGATGAAACGACGATGTGCCAATGCTTCCCCTTGACACTCAAGGAAGATGCGAGGCTCTGATTCTAGGGGATGCCTGCGGACTCCATCCGCTAATTCAATGAGTTGGCAGAAGCCTTCCTCTTCTAATTTGCTTATTACCGGAGGATCAAGAAGTAACGATGGCACTTTACTCGTATGAAGCAAGGGCTAGGGGAAGCTTAAAGAGTTTTCTATCCCGCTTCATATCAAAGGCCAGGCAAATTCAAAAATTGACTGACAGAGTCAAGCTAACCGCTTTCCTGTCTGCACTATATGGAGGTAACTTCTTCAAACACCTCGTGCACAAGGGCCCGCAAACGTTCAGGGAGGATAAGTACATAACAAGAGCTTACATTGCAACCGAAGAAGGGAACAATGTGAAGAAGCCCATCCAAGTGGAGAGCCTCCCACCGAGGACAGCGGACGAAAAAAGAAGGCACGAAGGCCGATAAGACTTTCGGGTGCCTAGGAAGCACTAGAAGTCCGAGGAGAATGTCCACAGAGAGTATAGGCCCATCAACCTGACTCTCTTGAATGACTCGCGTACTAATATTCTGATACAGATTTGGGATGAAAAGCTTTTAAAATGTCCCAAGGCGCTGAAGAACCCAGAAAGTGGTAACCAGTCTAAATATTGTCACTACCACTGTTGTGGAGGCCATGGTACCGAAGACCGCAGAACATTGTAGAAGTAGATTGAGGAACTGATCAAGAGAGGTCATCTCAATCGCTTCCTGCAAAGACCCAAACAATCATCTTGAATAGCGGAAGTAGGAGAGGCTAATCAGCCAAAAGAAAGAGTGGCCGTAAGAGTGGTCAACATGATCTCCACCCGCCTGGCCAAAGGAGGAGCTTGATAGAACGTAGCAACGAAGAATAAGAAACCTCAGGAGAATCTAAGGATGAGGTCATTAGTTTTTGTAACGAAGATATGCACATATAATATACCCTCATCCTGATCCCTTGGTTGTAACAACACTCATTTCTAAATATATCTTGGACTACCAGATAAAATGAGTATTTATTAATAATGAAAGCTCACGCAACATTCTCTATCTCAATACTTTTTTTAAGTTAGGATTCAAAAGAAGACAGATGACCACAACTGAAGGACCCTTCTATGGGTTGGACAACGAGTCAGTACCAGTGTAGAGAGTCATCCAACTTGAGGTCACACTAGGGACCCATTTGAGGACGTTGTTAAAGACCCTTTTTTTTCCTGATAATAGACCTACCCTTGGTCTATAACGCGATCCTCAGATGCCCTTGCCTAGTTGCCTTCGGGGCAGTGATCTCAATCTCACATTTGAAAATAAAGTTTCTAGCACCATACAGGATTGGGGAGGTCCTCGAGGATTAAACTATTGGGCGGGCGTGCTATCTGTCGCAAATCACCCAGACTTCTCTTCCTCAACTCATGGAAGACTTAGGCTTTTGTGATGAGATGACATTGTAACAGGGCGAGTCTGGGGAAGCCATCGACAGACTCCTTCTGAATCACAAAAATTCAAAAAAGACCCTCCAGATAGGAAGTTCTCTCCCTCAAGCCTTCCGAGACCAGTTTATCAATTTCTTGCGGAAGAACTCGAACGTCTTCGCTTAGACTTCAAGTGACATGCCGGGAATATCGACTGGAGTAATAATCCAAAAATTAGGTCCAGATCCCAATCATAAGTCCGTTAGGCAAAAAATGAGGAACTATTCAGTGAAAAAGATTGTAGCAATTCGAGAGGATGTAAAGAAATTTCTGGACGCGGTGTTCATAAGGGAGGTGTACTACCCAGATTGGCTGTCTAACATTGTGATTGTCAAAAAGAATAATGAAAAGTGAAGGATGTGCGTGAATTTCACGGATGTCAATAAAGCATGTCCGAAGGACAGCTTCCCACTCCCGAGGATTGATTTGCTTGTAGACTCGACGTCTGGCCACGATCTTCTAAATTTCATGGACACATATTCGGGCAACAACCAAATAAGGATGAGTCCGGAAGACGAGGAGCACACGCCATTCGTGATGGATCAGAAGACTTACTATTACAACGTCATACCCTTCAATCTCAAGAATGCGAGTGCTACCTATGAGAGACTCGTAAATAAAATATTTGTGGCCCAGATTGGAAGAAATGTAGAGGTCTATGTGGACGACATGCTCATAAAAAATGGACCACCACATCCAAGATTTAGACGAAACTTTCAATGTCCTAAGAATATACCAGATGAAACTCAATCCAACCAAATGTACATTCAGAGTGACGTCTGAAAAATTCTAGGGCTACATCGTTTTGCGTTGAGGAATTGAAGCAAATCTAGAAAAGATTAAGGTTATCATTAATATGAAATTCTCTCAGACCGTGAAAGAAATCCAGAAGCTCACTGGAAGGTTAGCAGTACTGTCACGCTTCTTGGACAAATCAGCCGAGAAGTATTTGCTCTTCTTTAAAGCCCTGAGAGGGACGGAGAATAACGGCTTCCAATAGACGGCCGACTACGAAGAAACCTTCCAAGGACATAAGGGGTATCTATCGAACCCACCTTTGTTGACTTCTCCCCAAACAGACGAGGAGTTATACCTATACCTTTCAGTTTAAGATAAAGCCTTGAGTTAACCTCGGTAAGTCAACAGAATAACAGGTAGCAACCCGTGTACTGCATCAACAATATCTTGGCTAACGCTGAGGTAAGATATTCCCACGCAGAAAAGATGACTATGTCACTCATGTATTCCGCTCGAAAATTGAGACCATACTTTCAGACACACAAAGTGGTCATTTTTACCGACTAGCCCTTAAGAGCGATTATGTAAAAGCCAGAAACATCGGGACAGTTGGTCAAGTTGGCAATTGAAATGGGTGAGTTCGACATAGAGTTTCGTCCAAGACCTGCCTTAAAAGGTCAAACCCTGGCAGACTTTATTCTCGAAACCATGACAGTAACTCAAGATTCCTCCGACACTTGTGATGCCGAGGAATTACATAGCCCATCGACCTAGGCTATGCATGTGGACAACTCATCAATGAAGGATGGTTGTGGAGCTAGTGTTATGTTAAGGATGCCTGAATGATTAGAGATGAAGTATTCGATGGTTCTCGAATTCCCAATGACTAACAACGCGACGGAATACGAGGCTCTACTTGTAGGCCTGCAGTTGGCAAAGGAGTGTGCTGCCAAGGACTTGATTGCCTACAACGATTCTAAGCTGGTCATCAATCAAAGCCGTGAAAATTTCGAAATCAATAGCCCACAACTATCCAAGTACCTCTTAAAGGTCTGAGAGTCCATATTTGCCTTTGAGAGGGCAGAAATGGTCTACATCCCGTGGGAGAAGAACCAATGGGTCAACCAACTTGCAAAAGCGGCATCCTCGGGAGACCCAAAACAGTATGCCCGAGGAATGCATGAGATCCTCAACAAACCCAGTGTGGAATATTTTGAGACAAAAGTGATGTAGATATTCGAGGTCAATAACTAGATGACCCCCTACCTAAGGTACCTGTTTGATTGTACCCTACCTAAGGACGCAGAGGAAGCCAGGAAGGTGAAGAAGACGCAGGGTGATATACTATCATGGACGGCCAACTGTGTTGTCGAGAATTCTCTACCCCTTACCGGAGATGCCTTACCCCAGAAGAAGCTGATGACGCCCTCGAATAGGTACACCTCGGGATTTGAGGATTCCATATTGGAGGTAAGAACCTTGTGTTCAAATTGATGAGGCATGGGTATTACTAGCCAACCATAAAGTATGATACCATGAATTTCGTATGAAAATGCGAAAATTGCCAGGTCCATGGTAATCTTACCCACCAGCCGCATATGAAACTCATAACTCTACATTCACCTTGGCCCTTTCCGCAATGGAGGCTGGACATACTGGGGCCACTACCGATAGCATCCGGACAAATGAAGTTCTTAATCATTAGAATTGACTACTTCAGAAAGTGGGTTGAGGCCACACCATTGGCTCGTATAACCGAGTGGAACGCGACAAACTTCATCCGGCAGAGCATTGTGTGTAGGTTCGGGATCCTAGAATGCATTATCACTGACAACGGGATCCAATTCTTTGAAAAAGGATTCACCAAGTACTATACCGACCCGAGGATAAGATTGTTGCATATATTGGTCGTGTTCCCGTAATGCAACGATTAGATGGAGGTCACGAACCGCACAATACTACATGGATTAAAAACGAAATTGGAGCACACTGGGAGCTTATGGGTTGAAGAGCTGCCGTCGATATTGTGGTCTTACAGGACAATTCCATGGGATTCAACGTGAAAAACTCCTTTCAGTCTGTGTTACGGGGTCGAGGCGATCATCCCAGTGGAAGTTGGGATGCCAAGCCTCCGCGTGAAAAGTTTTAATTCGCTTAATAATATACAAAGAATCCGGGAGAATCTTGACATTCTTGAAGAAGTCCAATATGCAGTAAGATTGCGGATTACGGATTGCGGCTTACCAGTAAAGGGTCACCTGGTATTATAATAAGAAGGTGAAAGCACGCTAATTTGAGGTAGGGGACTTAGTGTTGAGAAGTATTGAGGTCACCGAAAAAAATACCGGTCGAAACAAACTCTTCCTAAATTGGGAGGGGCTGTTCCTAGTCTTGACCATCCTACGGAATGGAGCGTACAAGCTACACACCCAAGAGGGAAGGCTTGTCCCGCGAACATGGAATGCTGCTCACCTCAAGAAGTATTATTAATAATCTTGTAAAACATACAGGTATATTATTTGTATTACGTGCTTGTATCACGTTCCATTTATAAAGTGACAGTTTTCGTTTAAATTATCATTTTGTATTCCACTAAGCGATCACATACATCTCATAAAATAACAAGGCTTAGGCTGCCTCTAAGTCAAGTCGATAGGATTCCTTTCACTTGCCCTAAAACTTCGATATGTCCAAACGACCCAAGATGTCGTTTCAAAAACTCAACTGTATCCGAGCAGCCCAAGAGGTCATCTTAAAAACTCGGTTATACCCGAGCGGCCTAAGAGGTTAGACAAAAACTAAGTAATATACCGAGTGACCCAAGAGGTCGTATTAAAATTCGCTCAAGGACGAGCGGCCGTAGTGGTTGGACTTAAAACCTGGCACAAAACCAAACAGCCTTAGAGGTTGAACTAAAAACTTATGGGGTTTAAAATAGCAAACATGTAACGACCTAGAGGTAGCATTTTTAACTTAAGACGGTCAAACGGTTCAGACATTAAGCTGGCATAAGACTAACTTATTTAACAACATGTCACAAAAGAACTAGACACTAAAGATAAATGAGATATTTGAGCTTAAACAATATGAATTTTATTCATATATTTGGCATATGTACAACAGTATGCATATAAAAAAAAAAAAACTCTACAAATTTACAAAAAGTCCTTGGAAGGTCCTAATTGAGGAGCAGAGGTTCCTTGCTGCCGCTATTGCTGTTCCTGTGTACTAGAAAGCCCTAGTTCGCCTGAGGACCTCGGACGCCCAGAAGGCTAAGGAGGGCTAGGAGACGCTCTCTGAGAGGCCATACAAGTCCTCTGCATGTGTAGCACTGGCGTTCCGTTGATCAAACACAACTGTAGGAAACTGTGGGTGCAACAATCTCATCACTCGGCGGCATAATTTAATGCCATCCTAATATTTACCCTCCAGGGCCAGTGTTATGTTTGTGGCCCTCACTGAAGTCCTTAGGACTTCATCCAGCCGGAGGTTCCTGTCTCAAAGGAGCCTGTATTGGACCTGTTAAAACTTCAAAGTGTCCTCAAAGGAGGTAATTTTCCCCTTAGCCTCAACAAGCTCAACTTTCAAGCGTTAGTTGGCCTCCCCAGTGACTTTCAGGGACTCCAGCTTAGAACAAGTCTGGACGACACCACCAATGAGCCGCCCAAGGTTCCTGGCCAACTCTTGAAGCTGTAAAGTAAAACCAAACCATTAAGGCAGGAGTGGAAGGAAACAGGAAGTTGAGAAAGCTAATGAAAGAGAGTAGGATACCTGGGAGACGAGAGAGCCACTGGCTGAGCTCTCCCTTCTTGGGGTCTCGGACTCCTATAGCTCAGCGATAGGCACCACAGAAACCTCAACCCTGGTTTCGAGTATTGAGGCACCTCCATCAAGATTGAGCACTGAGGGGTCAGCAGTCCCGGAAGGCTTTGCATCCCCAGTCTCAGCTTCATCAACACTTAGAGCCCCAGCAACGTTCTCGGCTAAGGCCTTCTCTCGGACTTCAGGGGGAATCATAATTGGGCTATAAATTTGGATCTCAAGGTAAGGGAACTCTGTAGATTCTGCTACAGGCTCCGCAACAAACAGCTCAACGGCCTAACTTTCCTTGACCTCAGCAACGTCAGCAGTTATTGTCGTCATCATCACCACTGCTTCATCGGTCCGAGTCACCTCAACCTCCCTCATAGCCTGCTCCACAATGGTATCCTCGAATGGATTGTTGATCCAATCCGAGACCTCACTAGAGGATCCAAAAAGGATGTCAAGAATCGGCTCGTCAAGGACAGGCTGGGCGACAACTAGGTCCACGAGTTGGAGCGCAGCCTCAGAAGGCTACCCAGATGGCCCAGCAGAAGTGGATGGTCCGACACTCACAGCATCTCGGAGGGAGGCCACCTATGGAGGTCTCGACCTCCGGAGGAGAGGCGCTATTACGGTGTCATCGTCATCAGACGAGGAGTACTCAACGATGGCGATCGGACTCTTCAAAGTCTCGGTCCGGTGACCCTTCTTTGGGCACTTGGTTGGCTCCTCGATCCTCAAAGGCCTCTCCGCCTTTGTCTTCTTCTTCTTCTTCTTCTCCTTCTGAGAAGCAGTGGCTCCAGAGTTCTCGGCCTGAGACCCCCACTTGGCCTTCTCTAAGTTCTTGAGTCTCAACGAGATGTTCCTCTTGTTATCGTTGAAGGAACCAAGGTTGGCCATCACCAAGTCTCTGATCTCTTTTGCAATCTTTTTCTCCTCCTTGGAAGCGTCCAAGCAATGTTTACTTGCGATGTTTCCCCAAACATTCGAGAGAGCCCAGATCTATCGGACAGTCAAAAAGAAAAACTTATTTTTTCACATTTTGGTGGAATTAGGGTTTTTGCCACTCATACCAGCCAACTCGGGATGTGGAGTTATGGTGATTCAGTCCAAGTTATGAGTAAAGCGAAACATGACTTTCACCATCGACACCTTCGGCACTTTCTTGTGACAACGTGCAACGATACAGAAGAAAATGAGATATCTGATGGCGTTAGGCTGCAATCTCACAAATGGAATGCCAAGCTCCATCATGATGTGGTACGACTCCAACTGGACAGGAAAACGAAGCCTACCCTTGAGGTGAACTTCTTATACAGTAATAAACCCATCAGGTGAGCTACACCCCCTATCATTGAGCTCAAGAACCACCATCGCCATTGAATCGAGATGTCGTACTTAGTATGGATGGCGTCGAGACTACCTAGGGACAAGGAAGACGCGATATATTTCATTCCTGGCGCCATTATAGCTTGAGGAAAAGCATGAAGGAAGATAAACAGTGCACATCGATGGAGTCTTAGGGAACGCTTTTGAAGACTTCAAAAATTTTCTTTGGAGGAGAATCACGGGTAAACTGAAATGAAAGCCAGGAATGATATTTGAAAACGGCAAAAATGGCTGAAAGGCGTGCCCATCATTACCCTTGCCACGTGTCAATCACCCGTAGGCTACCGGAGGTAGTGGGTTTTAGGTTTCCAAGGCGATGTCAATGTCTTTAATTGCGCAATCATTGCGCTTTAATGGCAGGAAATGGCGGTGCAAGCCAAGCTCTCGGGCTTCGAGGGAATTCTTGGACACAAACGTGCTTTAGCGTACTTTGATGTTCTCGCGTTATGACCAGAATAATTCGAGAACATCTTTGGATTTCGGGCAAATACACAAAGACGATGATCATTCATGAAAGCCTAGCAGTGCCTAAAATCCAAAAAGTCCTCGCATGATCTGGTCTGGCTACATACCAAGAAATTCCCCGGACATTTTCGGCTAGGTGAAAGCTTCAACGACCTCTCGGACATTTTGGACATCTGTCCCTGGACTTTTGGTTCATGTCATATCTGCGAACATTCGCAAGAGACCAGGGCACGAGCGGACTTTCATGGCATGGAAAGAACCTTCACGCAAGATTCATTTGCGACCACTGGACATACCAAAGGGCCAAGGTACTTAAACCCTTTGGCATGGGGGCTAGTGATGGGTACTGATACCCAAGGCCCACTCTAAGATATATTTTTTAGGAGTTGGGCCTAGATACCACAGGCCCAATAAGCCCAAGAGATCCAGGTGCCAAAATCAACTCATGTGACATAGTGGACTCAAAGTCCACTTAGGCCTGTGGGCTCAAGATGGGTCTCGGACGCCTCCCTGTCTGTAAATTTACATGTCAAGGATTCGGTGACTGAGTCTGTCATATTGTAAAAGGAATGATGGCCAACAGAGTACGTGGCCCTAAAAAAAGTCACACAAGACGAGCGTGCAAGCAACCTTCTTGACACGGTAAAAGGGACTTGCAGAGTTGGTGGCAGAGTTCCCTACACACGCTAGCACCACGTGGACTCCTCTCATGGGAAGCTTAACCACTATAAATACTTTAACTATTTACCAAACAAATGATCCCAACATTTTCTCTTGCTAGTAGTAATAGAGAGAGAAAGAGAGAAGGGTTCGTGTTATAAGAATAACTCCTAGAGTTTTCATACACTAAGTCCTCAGTCTATCGTACTTGAGTGTATTGTATAATCTCTTTATAACCAAATACAAGATAGTGAAAGTAGTTCCCGAACTAAAATCTCGTGGTTTTACCTTCTCGTTCAAGAGAAATTTTTCTCGTAAAAACTCTCTGCGCATCCATCCTCATACTCTCTCTCCTTTAGTCCTCATACTCTCTCTTTCCTTTTCGTACGAGCAGTATTTAGTATTACTATCGAATCCTAATCCTAATCAAAGTAAGTATCCGAGGACACAATAGATTTAAATTTAAAAAAAAAAACTTTGGTTTGGGTTAGATAAAAGCTGAATTTATATTAATTCTTTTACTGCTAAGTTAGGTTGATTTGGGTTAAAATCCCAACCATACCCTTTTATAATCAAAATTGATTTGTTCGAGTTAGACTGTAAACTTATTTTTGTTTTAACTATTTTTATCATAAAATT
>JAODPA010066981.1:0-16966 GCA_025585075.1 Nepenthes mirabilis
TAGCCAAAATTGATAAATATAAATATATCAATAGTTATTATTGCGTCTCGGATTTTCGATTGCCGTACGGATTAGGAAGTTTTCGGATTTCTCATCATCTAGAAGTGATCACAAACGGGTCCGGTCTCTATTTCTATTAACTTGAAACCTATACAATACAATTAACAAATAAGATGTTAAAGGCCGACGAGGGCTGTCCCCCGCTGACACTTCGACGCTCAAGTTAGAAACTTTTCACAATAAACGAAGGATTGCATACTTAAGATGTAAGAATGAGGGGAGTGTGAGAGGGATGTATTTGGAAGTTTGAGCTCCATGGATGCGCCCGACAGAGCGGCGGCTTACCGATGCGCCAGCGGAAGGCGGCTTAGAAGAATCCCTCTTGGGGTGTGCCGACAGAGGGTGGCTTAGAGATGCGCCCGTAGGGGACGGCTTGGAGGTGTGCTCATTAGGGAAAGAACAGCGTGTCCATGGGCCTCGATAATATCCAAAGGCTTAGCAAATTTTGCTAGGACCAGAGCAGGGTGCGATAGGCCTCGCCCATCTGGATCGCCCTCGTTGGTGAACGAAATACAGCGCTGGAGATGCTGAAGGTGCTGGATGGTGCTTTTGGGGAGGCAACGTACGTCGTGTTAATGCCAGGCTGCTATTCGAGGAGCCTCATTCCGTCTTTGCTTGAGGGGAGAGAGCGCCATTTTTGGGAAGCTTCGCGGAGTGCCATGGAAAGAACTCCGAGCTCTGTCAAGCGAGGACATCTGGGGGCTGAAACTCAGAGCCCCGCACTTAGCCCTCTTGGAGATGTGGATGGGGGAGGTAGGCGCCATTGAAGGGTGATTCCCACGCTCTACCTGGCTCAAATTCCACGGAAAGGAGCCGACCGCCATTGTTGGGATGTTCTGAGCTCTGCTTCGATCCGAAAAGTTCTGGGCTCCATTTCGGGAGCCTTGGGCTTCTATTTCACTGGAATATGATGGTGAAGCTAAGCGTCGAGCTCTAGGGGCCTTATGCCCTATTTAGCGAGAGCACCCGGGCACCATCGCTGAGTGCTCTGCACGTCGATTCGATCCGATTCGTGTTGGGGAAGAACACTCGGACTGTATGGTGACCGAGCGGACACAGTTCTCGGACAGCACACAGAGCAGAGCTCTCGGACGGAAAGAAAAAGTAAGGATAGAGAACAAAGAGAACACACAAGTTTTAACGTAGAAAACCCTTCTTAAACCAAGGAAAAAACCACGAAGAAATGTACTATAAGAGAATTGTTTACAAGTGTTGGCTACACAAGCTCTAACGAAAGAAAACAACCTCAAGTATACAACCTTCCTCTCTCAAAGTGTATCTTACTCTATCTTTACAACAAGCTTGCCCACAGCTCTCTAAAGGCTCTTAGAACTCAAATGTCCCAACTCTAACACTCACACAAGGGCAACAAGCTCCTGTATATATACACAAAGGAGGTGGCGTGTCCGTCCACCCTACTGGGCGTAAGTCTCCAGACCTACGCCCCAAGCCTGCCATGGCAGGCGCATGCTTGGCGTGTCAGATGGCAAGCCTGCCATCGGGAAGTGGCAGCCGCTGCAACATCCAATCAGAGTGGGTGACCAACCCACCTGCCAAAACGGCCACCAGCAGGCCTATGTTGATAGAGTCAACGCCTACGATTCTACACTCCTCGTTCTCGTCCTCAGCAACTGCTCGGACATGACGCTTCAAGGAAGTCCTCGTCCCAAAGCCCTCTCGGACATGACGCCTGAACAAAGTCCTCATCCATTCTTCCAATGGAGTCCGCAGACTACTGCCACTCGGGAGTGACCCCAACAAACTTCCCCTCACGACTGAGTGGGAGTGAAGTTAGTTAGACCGGCAATGTCACAACAAGCTTCCAGCTTCCCCTTTGGCAAAACCTTGGTCATCATGTCTGACCCATTATCGTTCGAGCGGACTTTTCCAATTGATAGCTGCCCATCATCAAAAACATCTCTCACCCAATGATATCGCACGTCAATGTGTTTTGACTGAGAATAGAATGAGGAGTTTTTACACAAGTGAATGGCACTTTGACTATCACAAAGGACCTCGTACGTCTCTTGCCTTAGACCCAACTCTTGGACGAACCTCTTCATCCAAAGTATCTCTTTACAGGCCTCGGTCACTGCAATGAACTCTGCTTCCATAGTGGAGAGAGCGACGCACTTCTGCAACTTGGACTGCCAGGAGACCGCCCCTCCCGTAAATTTCACCAAGTATCCGCACATTGATTTCCGAGAATCAACGTCCCCTGCCATATCTGCGTCCGTGTACGCAATCAGCTGAGGCTTTTCATTTCCAAACTGCAAACCCGTCTTGGAGGTCCCGCGTAAATATCTGAAGATCCACTTCACCGCTGACCAATGCTCCATACCTGGGTTTAAAAGGAATCTGCTCACAAGGCCAACCACATGAGCAATGTCCGGCCGCGTACATAAGGCTGCCAACCGCCGAGGAGTAAGGTACCTTACTCATGCGCGCCTTCTCAGTGTCCGAGGACGGACACTGTTTTTTGCTCAATTTAAAATGGTTGGCCAAAGGAGTGCTGACAGGCTTGGACCCTTCCATGCTGAATCTCTGAAGTACCTTTTCAATATAGCCCTCTTGGGATAGCCAAAGCTTCCTGCCCTCTAGGTCGCGAGAAATCCTGATTCCCAGAATCTGTTTCGTCGGTCCGAGGTCTTTCACGGCGAAAGACTGTCCCAGTTGCTTCTTCAGCTCCTTGATCCGACCACTATTCAGTCCAACAACCAGCATGTCATCCACATAAAGGAGAAGGATGATGAAATCATTTTCCGAGAACTTCTGCAAAAAGACACAGTGGTCCGAAGAAGTCTTATGGTATCCCTGTCCGACCATAACAGACTCAAACTTCCGATACCACTGTCTCGGAGCTTGTTTCAGCCCATACAAGCTCTTCTTCAAACGACAAATCAGTCCCTCCTTTCCTTTGTCTTCAAAACCATCTGACTACTCCATGTAGATCTCTTCCTCTAGATCTCCATGGAGAAAAGCTATCCGGATATCCAGTTGCTCAATCTCCAGGTCCAACGCTGCTGCCAGTCCGAGCATTACACGGACCGAGAACATCTTCACAACGGGCGCAAAAATTTTACCAAAATTAACACCCTTTCGTTGACCAAATCCCTTGACCACAAGTCGTGCCTTGTGTCTCGGGGCGCTCGGGTCCTCGGGCGCCTTCAGCCGGAAGACCCATTTGTTCTTCAAAGCCTTCTTCCCCTTAGGCATCTTGGCTAGCCCAAAGGTATGGTTCTGATGAAGTGAGGCCATTTCCTCTTCCATGGCCTCAAACCATTTATCCTTCTGGGAGCTCCTCATAGCCTCGTCAAAATCCTCTGGTTCTCCAGCATCAGTGAGGAGGACGTACTCACTTGCTGGAAGGCGGATGGACGGTCGTCTCGGCCTGGATGACTGTCTCACAGGGGCCTCCTCATCCACTTGAGGCTCCAAATCTTCAACCTGATCCTGAGGCGCTGGAATCGCCTGATCCTGGTTGGCAACAACTCTTGGTCCGCTGGCGTCGAACGCAAGACGTACAGGACGGACACTATCACTATCACTTTTGTCCGTCCGGGAAGTGTTGGGAGAAGACTTCATCTCTTTTCCACAATCCTCGATGGTCTCGTCCTCAACGAAGACCACATCACGAGAACGAACCAGCTTCTTTGCCTTTGGGTCATAGAGTCTATACCCAAATTCTTCCTCACCATAGCCCAGAAAGACACACTGCAGTGTCTTTGGCTCCAGTTTGGTCCTTTCATCTCTCGGCACGTGAACAAAGGCCTTACAGCCAAAAATCCTGAGATGGTTGTAAGCTGGTTCCCTTCCGGTCCAAATCCGCTCTGGAACTTCCCCATCCAGCGGCTTACAAGGCGACTGGTTGATCACGTGGGCGGCCGTCTTCAAGGCCTCGGCCCAAAAGGATCCCGGAAGCCTGGCCTCGGACAACATGCACCTGACCATTTCTATCAGGGTGCGATTCATCCTCTCGGCCATGCCATTCAATTGAGGCGTCTTGGGTGGAGTCTTCTGATGTTTGATGCCGAGAGTCTTGCAATAGGCATCAAACGTTCCAATGAACTCACCGCCGTTGTCGCTCCGCACGGCCTTTAACTTCTTCCCGGTTTCTCGTCCAACGAGCGCATGGAACTGCTCAAAGGTTCTCGCTACCTGGTCCTTGGTCTTCAACGGGAACACCCACAGCTTCCTTGAACAATCGTCAATGAAGGTCACAAAGTATTGTGCACCTCCAAATGACTTCTCCGGTAGAGGCCCACACACGTCTGTGTGGACGAGTTCCAAGATCTTGGACTTCCTGGAAGATGCGTCTCCTGAAAAGGGGACCCTTCGCTGCTTCCCCGCCAAACAGTGAGGGCAAGTCCTCGGCCTGTCTCCATCCGCTTCCGGGATGAGACCCTTCTTGGCCAGATGACTCATGCCACGCTCACTCATGTGTCCGAGTCTCTTGTGCCACAAGTCCGAGGACTTCACTCTCCCCGTAGCATTCACCTCTGCCACCTCGGCCTGGGCGTTCATTGTGTAAAGGCCTGAAGCCTTTACTCCTCGGGCAACCACCATCGAGCCCTTCTTCAGCTTGAAACTGCCATCACAAAAGATGCTGCAATAGCCTTCACCGTCGAGCTGTCCCGCTGAAATGAGATTCATGCGAATATTAGGGACGTGCCGGACGTCCCTCAAAATCAGCCGGGCACCAGAGTTTGTCAACAAGGAGATATCTCCCCGTCCAACAATATTGGACGTCTCCAAGTTGCCCATCTTCAATACTCCTGGGGCGTAGGGAGTATAAGTGGAGAACAGCTCTCTCCTGGGAGTGACGTGGATAGATGTGCCAGAATCCACCACCCAGACAGAGGCTTGCCCAGCCACGCTCACTGAGTCCTCAAACTCGCAAGCCAGAAGGAGGTCACCTCCTGTGACGACAGAGACCGATGACTCTTCCTCGCCGCGTCTCTTCATGCCCTTATCTCCTCCAGCGTTTTCACGCTTCCATTTGTAACAAAATTTCTTAATGTGGCCCTTCTTGGCACAATGATGGCACTCCATATCTTGATACCGAGAACGTGACTTACTTCGCCCTTTGCCTTCAGACTTTTGGCCACGTCCTCGGCTTCTTCCCCTTGACTCAGTGACAAGGACCTCGGATTGTTGAGAGGTCGTCGTTCCCTGAGAACGCCGCCGCACCTCCTCGTTCAGCACTACTTCTTTGACCATCTCTAAACTCACCACGCTGTTAGGAGCTGTATTAGCAATGGTCACCCTCATGGTCTCCCATGAGTCCGGGAGGGTAGCTAGGAGCCATAGTCCGAGCACCTCATCCTCGAACTTAATACCCATGCCAGTCAGCCAGTCCACACAGCCCTGAAATTCATTCAGGTGGTTCGCAACAGATGATGCGTCCTTGTACCGGATATGTACCAGCTTCATCAAGTGATAAATTTTGTTGTTCCCAGACATAGAAGCAAAAAGCTTCTCCAACTTTTCCCAAAGCGTCTTTGCATTCATTTCTTTGCAAACGTGGTTGTACACGTTGTCATCAACGAACTGCCGTATAAGGCCGCACACTTGCTTGTGTTCCAGCGTCCATGCCTCGTCCGTTTTTCCCGTCGGCTTTTCTGTGGCAAAAATCGGATTATGTATGGACTTCACATATAGCAAGTCAGACATCTTGATTTGCCAACTGTCATAGTTGGTCCCGTTCAAGCAAGGCATTTTACTCCCGTACTCCATAGCAGCCGACAACAAGATCACCGTACAAAGAACCTTAAACTCTGATACCACTTGTTGGGGAAGAACACTCGGATTGCACGGTAACCGAGCGGACACAGTTCTCGGACAGCACACAGAGCAGAGCTCTCGGACGGCAAGAAAAAGTAAGGATAAAGAACAAAGAGAACACACAAATTTTAACGTGGAAAACCCTTCTTAAACCAAGGAAAAAACCACGAAGAAATGTACTATAAGAGAATTGTTTACAAGTATTGGCTACACAAGCTCTAACGAAAGAAAACAACCTCAAGTGTACAACCTTCCTCTCTCAAAGTGTATCTCACTCTATCTTTACAACAAGCTTGCCCACAGCTCTCTCAATGCTCTTAGAACTCAAATGTCCCAACTCTAGCACTCACGCAAGGGCAACAAGCTCCTGTATATATACACAAAGGAGGTGGCGTGTCCGTCCACCCTACTGGGCGTAGGTCTCCTGACCTACGCCCCAGGCCTGCCATAGCAGGCGCATGCTTGGCGTGTCATAGGGCAGGCCTGCCATCGGGAAGTTGCAGCCGCTGCAACATCCAATCAGAGTGGGTGACCAACCCACCTGCAAAAACAGCCCCCAGCAAGCCTACGTTGATAGAGTCAATGCCTACGATTCTAGACTCCTCGTTCTCGTCCTCAGCAACTGCTCGGACATGACGCTTCAAGGAAGTCATCGTCCCAAAGTCCTCTCGGACATGACGCCTCAACAAAGTTCTCGTCCATTCTTCCAATGGAGTCCGCGGACTACTTGCCACTCGGGAGTGACCCCAACAATTCGGAGGGGAATCATTGGGCGCCGTCGCTGGAAGAGCTACAAGCCCGGTTCCGTAGATGCAGAGGATTTGGGCATCATCAAGGGAGAACCTTATCTTCTGCTGGTCACGCAAGCAGCAGAGAGGAGTTGGATGCCATTTGGGGGGAGCTTGACGCTCTGTTTAGTGGCTGTATTCAGACATCGCTGTTTGCCAATGGCTGCGGGAACCAAGGAGCAGGGCATCCTAAAGAGGGCTTCGATATGCTTCACTTCACTGTCGAGCAGCGAACTGGAGAAGGGAGAAAAAGCCTTGTGCTTTGCCGACTGATTGTGCAAACAGAGGTCTAGAGCCGTTTGTGAGGAGAGAGAGAGAGACCCATTTTCTAGGAAGGTTCTCTACCCCAAAGGATTCGGGGGACGTCCAATGCCCCTCAGCGCTGGATGGCATCCAGCGCCTCGTTTGGGCCATTAGATTGAAAAATCTGACGGCCCAAAATTTATAATAAAAAAGGTATAATTTTTGTTTTTTTATTTTTTTAATATTTTGCTTACCGATTAGCTCCAAAAGTGCCCATATGAGGGATACCCTTCAGTCTATACTTTGGGACAGAAGCAATAATCCTAGTGGAGACAGAAGTGCCAAACTATCGAATAGAAAGCTTTGCTTCAAAAAAAAATTCTCAACTCCTAAAGTAAAGCTTGATTCTCTTTGAGAAAGCTATAGAATTGGCACACATTCAATCACTAGCCCATCAACAAAGACTCGCTCAATATTATAACAAGAATTTAAGGTGCGGACTTTTGAGATTGGTGACGTGGTATTAAAAAAATAACGAAGCAACTGGGAAGCTTATATACAAGAATAAACTATTCCCAATTTGGGAATGACTATTCCTAGTGTTACTAATACTCCGTAATGAGACATATAAGTTATGTACTTAGAATAAAAGATTATTATCTCAAATTTAGAACAACTTTCACCTTAAAAAATACTTCCAATAAGGAGTTCAGCATAAGAACCTAGATGTATGTGTTGCCCCTCACTCTTGAATGAACTGTGTGTTATAAATTAATTTATCTTTTCATGTCATCACTAAAATTAAAATTTTGATTCATTTCTTTGTTATTTTGCATGTCTGTGTGTAGTCAATATGATCATAATTGACCTAGAGTCAAATAATTGGTTTAAATTCCTTGTTTGTAAATTATGTCGACTCAAGAGAACGACCACGATGTAGATTCAATAGAACCATACGTCTCCAAGTATGGTCACACACCAAAAATTCTAAAAGATTGGGGGGTTGGAGAGCCAAGCGTTCGAATACTTTTTGAGAGGTCAAAAGACAGGCCCAATCAAGTTAATTGAGACTATACTAGTGGCAGTCATTTAACTTATTAAACTTCAGGAATACTTTCTATGCACAAGTGTCAACACACTCTGCGATAGGATATACTTGATTAAGTAAATGGTCAAGGACCGATGTGTTACTTAACTAGTGATAATAGTTGAAAGACTTAGCTGGCAATCAATTTGGCAATCTCATGATCAAATACACTGGAATATTTGCATTTACCTAATCGGCAACCATAGTCAAAGGACAAAGCTAGCAATCAATTCCACCATATTATGGTTAAATATTCAAGAAAATTTGCTCAAGGCTAAATTGCCCAATAAATATCAATTCAAAGAGTAGTAAATATTTAGAGATGAAAAGGTCTAAAATATATATATACATATATATTAAAGATCCATTTACATCCTTCTCATAACAACATGAGATTTCAAAATTCAAGGACTAAAATCAATTAGCAGTTATATGGTTGATCATTGGATCTAAAGCCTGGAACTGGTAAACTTGATTGTTCCTCAAAGTTGTTAATCTCAAAAGCTGAGGACGCTCTAGAATTCCTAACATCCAAATAGCCAATGAAAAAGTCAAGGGCAATCAATGAAATAGTGCTTAAGTAATTATGCTAAGAAATCAACCTAAATTGGCCCTGAACTGATTTTCGAGCCAGCAACCAAATCAACAAAATATATTACATGTTAAATTTAAATTTTAACATATATAAATGTTCAAGGTTAAAGCTACTAAAATGGACAATACATTGATTTCTGTTATGATTTATGGTTTATCATCAAATATTACATTTTATGATTGTATGTTTCGGTGTATGTTTTGATATAATGGAAGAAGTAAGAAATTGAATTAAGAAATTATTTCAGCGGGTAATATTTACTGATATACCATAGATATTATAGTAGAAATTCAAGGGATTACCCTGGCCGTGAATTTCAATGAGTGATAGTCTTTGACATATCTTAGAATATTATAGTGAAAACTAGATAACTACCCCTTGACTGTGGGAAAACTTTTGGCAGTGTAAGTAATTTGGCTCCGTATATCGAGTTATAGGTATACTGCTCACCTCTGGGTGTTAAATAAGAGTTTTTGGCCTTAAATTGTATGGAAGCATACACAGTCTTTTTTTCGATTGACCGCTCTATTTGCTGATAAAGCCTATTAGCCCTAATCCCTAAAAAAATGATAATTAAAGATCAAAAAAGAAAAAGTTTAAAAAGATAGAAGTTCATGCATATTCTTATTCCTTTGATTTATACGTTTATTTTAAGTATAAACATGCATATTTTTGCTTTTATGTATCTTATTGAGCATTTTATTCACTCTCTTACTATTTTTTAACCCTCTAGATGGCAAGTACGAGTTGGAATCTAGTGGTAAGGATTGAAGTTAGAAGGTCATTAGGTTCAAAAGATGATAAATTGTAATGTAGTGTAATGAAAAATTCTGTAATAAGGAGATTATGTATTTTATTTTGAGATGGAATAAATACGATATTGGTATTGATCATTTAGTTATATTTTTATAAATTATTATGGTCATTATTTATACTTTTGTAAATTTTTATGGTAATAATTTTGATTCTTAATAGTATCTCTAAAAAGTCTAACGCCATATTCTAGTCATACGAAATTGGAGCCACTTGATATAGCGATCATATGGATCATATGTATAATAGTTATATATTTTATGGACTAATATGTAATATGACGTCTCATTAAGTGTAAATAAGGATGTGGAAGTCACATGACTAAGCACAATCATCTCAATATAGTGTTGTAAACAAGAAACGATTAACAATTAGAAAAGTTAGCTTATAAGAAGCAATTTTTGAATATGTATCCAGTGTAACCTCTAGATATACTATTTCCTTTACTTGGACTAGTTTATTATCGAGTCTATGTAACGATCCATTCAATGATTCTATTTGGTTGCTTTTAATTAACAATTTACTGAACATATTGAAATAAAGAATGTTCATTAATTTTTCATTATCAATAAAGAATTGTTTCAATTAGTAGTCATGAACTTCATCCAAAAGAAGTACAAATACAATAAGAGGATCAGAATTGAAAGAAATTACATGTTTCATATATTCATTATCAAAACTAATGACATTATTTTCTACCTCTAATTTTTAACTTTTGTTGGAAGAAGTCTTCATTGAATGATGAGGAGCCTTTCTTTTGGCGGGTCTGGTCGATACTATGTTGATAACTCTTACTATCACTTGGTTTCACGATCGCTCAATCAGCTTCTCGTCATCTTTATTATTATCTACGGTGGACCAATGGATTTGAGAATATTTATTGAGATATCCTTTTTAAATCAAGGCCTTAATGTCCTTCTTAGTATCCAATAGTTTTCAATATTGTACTCTAGAGATCAATAGTAGAAATAATATTTAGATTGATCTCCTCCTTCCAAATTCTTGATAGCTTGGACCATTTTAGGAATTTTTCATTCTAAATTTGTATTAGAATATTTATCTAGGTGTCACTTAGTGGCATGAGGTTCAACAGTTTATACTCTCTATGAAATCCTGATTTGGTTCTTTATGAAGGCATTTAGTTTCACCTTGTTGGTGAGCTTCAATATGCCTCAAGTCATGGTATTAAATCTGGTCAGAAAACACTTTAGGCTCTTGTTAGGAGACTATTGGATTCTGAAAATGTGTCAAGACTGTTTTTATTTTTTCCAATTGAAGGTGAATTAGGATAGAAATTGGTTAGTCGGTTCCTAAAAAGTTCAAAATGAATTTTATTCTAACTTATAGAGCAAAAATTTTGTATCTTCCTTTAAAGTTAAAGGAAAGCAGAGATATAACATAGTATCCTCCAAATTTTAGAAGCTGAGCAATGTCCAGAGGTGATTTGGATGATCTATTGGATCAGTACTTTCATGATAGGGCTTAAGTAGTTGCAATTTTAATTTATAGGGTAGCCAATGTCTCTTTATTTCAGCAATAAAAAGGTGTGCGACCTGGTATAGTCGTTTACCAAACAGTGTTTCCCTAGTAAAACCTATATTGTTTGATTTTTTTTTAATTTTCTCCTCCACTTCCATCATGGAGGCAATTCTTTTAAAGTTGAAGAATATGTTCAACTCCAAATAATTAGTTAATATGCCTGATATCTGCTTAACTAGAAGGGTTTTGGGCATGCTACTATAAGAACCTTCTTCTTGATTTGATTGGTGACCAGAATCTTGGGTATATTGAGGATTCCATTACCCGAAACTCTCTTTTCTAGTCTCAAAATTTAAGCGTGTTTTGAGTGAGAAAAATGTAATGCAAATTGGTGTCTCAGCGGCCTCTAAAATCTTTGACTGTGGGTGTGCTCTCTTTGAGATGATTTTTTCTTTCCTTTTGATCTTCTTGAGATTGATGCTTGCAAGTAGAGGACCTCTACCTTGTGAATTTAGCTCTCGATATTGTCCAATGAGGACTTCAGCATTTGATATGTATTTGAACAGCGAAGTCTCTAATGTCGAGATCAGATGATGGGTAGTATCCCCATGGTTGTCCACTTTTGATATGAAGTCAAGAGATGGGATATCATTTGGCCATTGGCTTGATTGTTATTGTACTCATGTGTTCACCATTTTTGCTTTCTCAAAGAAGAAGGAAGTTTTCTGATTGGTGTAATTTTGATAAGATAGGAACAAATAACTTAACTATTGTTCTTATAAACGGTGCCAATGATATGTATATTGGATCTCGATAGCTATTCGAATGGAGTCAAGTTAGATTTTTAAACAGTTAAATCCAAATTTTACACATTATAACACTTAACAAGAGGACAAATGATATAAGATTTACAATCCAAATTATTCTATAATACTCAAGTCAAAAGTTTTTCTTTAAAATAGAAAGATGATAAAATGATGAGAATGAATAAGAAAGACATGAGAATTGGAGAGTTTTGATTTGATATTTTTGAAATTGGCAAGTGTTTAGAGAGGTTGAACTTTGTACTTGCCATTTTGATAATTTTTCTCCTCTCATCTTTATTTACGTGAAATATGCGTATTTATAATATTATTATTAATAAACGTACCCTTTTTAAAGAAGTGTGATAACGCACTAACTAACGAGTTATGTTAATTGAGAATTGAGTAATCCAATCGTCATATAAGTTTTGAGTTTAACACCGTCTTCAGGCGCATTAACTGTTTACCCAAGCTGACTATCCATTCCTCGATTTATGTAACTGTTCATTAGAATTAACTGTTTGGATTTATTAATTGACTTGGCTACTTGGTGCTTTGATTTTTTATATTACTAGTAGTTTAATCATTCGTGTATTCAGTAGTTTGGTCATGTAATCGGATTATTTTTTGATACAGATTCAACAATTTGGCTGATTCATCTCTCTTCGTGAGCTTTTTATTTGTAGTTTCTATAAAACAATAGATTGGATTGATGTATCTTAGAATATACTAAACAAATTCTATAAAATAATACTTTTTTTTTCCATGGAAAGCATTCTTTTGGGAAAAAATAATACCTTTCTCAAAAACTTATGTTTCAAGATTGAGACATTTTTGAATGTTTAAGGGGGTTGTGGAGGAAAATAGTAGTATGAGTAAATACAGAGGTAGTAATATTCCTAAAATAATTAGTTTAATTTTTGTCAATAGAGTATTGGATAAATAGTTTTTAATGAGGATAGGTCAGTATCTACCATATTTTAAATATCGTAATTAATCAATTGCTACATTAAAACAGTCTCAGTAAATATGTCAAACTAAGCAAGGGGACAGAAGGTTTCCATACCTATCTAGATAGATACGAAGTCTTTCTACGAAATCTTTTAATTTTTCTTTTTCAAATAAAATGTTTTTGTTTGAAAAAAACAATCTTCCTTAACTAATGACTAATAATTTTTATTGGGTTTTAGTCACTTTCTTATAGGTATTACAATAAACGGGTAATTATTGAAAAATTACGCAACATTTGTGCGAGGATTACTGTATTTGTGCACGTAATGAAAGCCCGAGGAATGCCCAGGCACAAAAACTGGGTCACCTACGCCCAAGGACCACCCGTGTCCAAGGTACACCCGAGGGGAACCCAAGCACCAAAGACCGTGGAGCGCTTGCTCGAGTCATGCCCAAGGGGTGCTTTAGCACAGTTCATAGTATAAAATCACGCCAGCGCAATTTTAGGGTGATTTCGAAGTTAGTTTTCACATAATGAGCGCTGCACAGAGAAAGAAGAGAAGAAGAGAGAAGTGGAAGGAGCTTTACAACCGGTTAAGGTCCAATTTGAGTTTTGTTTTTCACCAAGATCGGACACGTTATTCTAGAATAGTTTCTAGAGTATATTTTCGTTTAGTTACTTTTATTTATCGTTGTATTCTCTTGTGAATTATTGGATATGTTAAAAAGATTATAATTAACCATTCTTCACTCATAATTGTCATGAATAAATTTCGGAAGGAATTATTTATAATGAGACTTTTATAGTGAATTTGTTTAAAATTTCCCATCTGATTTTTTTTCTTAGTTGAAAAATTTTTTTTCATATTAAAAACGTTGTGCATTATTATATTTCTTGTACTAACGAGTTTAGTTACTAACATTTAATAGGGGTTCAGATTTTATTCTATTGCGCTGAGTTGTGTTTATTTGAATCAAATCCCAATAATTTTCAATCCTCCAATTGATCCAAGAGGTTCATACTTTGTTCATTGTGGCTCAACTAGGAATGAATGCCAACTCAATCACAGTACTTCGTGTTGGAGCAAAACGCGCGGAAGACCGAGCGGACACAACGCTCGGACAGGAACAGAGAGTAAAGCTCTCGGACGGTCGGAAGAGGTAGAGAAAAATATGAGAGGGAACACACTAATTTAACGTGAAAAACCCTTCTGTAAGCAAGGGAAAAACTACGAAAGAATACACTATAAAGGATTGTTTACAAGTGTTAGCTACACAAGCTCAAACTAAAGAAAACAATCTCAAGTGTACAACTTTCTCTCTCTAAAGTGTTTCTCTCACAAATTTCACAAAGTGGTTGCTCACAAAGGCACACACCACAACTCACCAACCTCTCACACGCTACATTAAATGATCTCAGCACACCTATATATATACACGTGAATAAATATATATTATTCACTACCCTAGGTGGCTGTCCAGCCACCCTAGCACTAGGGTGGCAGGACATGTTGCCAGCCAGGCTATCTGCCAGGCGCACGCCTGGCAGGCCTGCAATCGTCTTGGAAGTTGTGGCTGCCACCAACTTCTAATGCCCGCATTTATTGCTGCCTCAGATCATTAATGAGAGAATAAGTCAACGGACGCGTGGATGGAGTCCTCGTCCAAGTCCTCTCGGACATGACGCATCAAGCAAAGTCCTCGTCCATGATTCCAATGGAGTCCGCGGACAAAAGTCACTCGGGAGTGACCCCCAACAAACTTCCCCTCACGATCGAGTGGGAGTAAGGTTAGTTAGACCAGCAATGTCACAACAAGCTTTCAGCTTCCCCTTTGGCAAAATCTTGGTTAACATGTCCGAGCCATTGTCTTCCGACTGGACCTTTCCAATTAATAGCTGCCCATCATCAAAAATATCTCTCACCCAATGATATCGCACGTCAATGTGTTTTGACCGAGAATGGAATGAGGAGTTTTTACACAAGTGAATGGCACTCTGACTATCACAAAGGATCTCGTACGCCTCTTGCCTTAGACCCAATTCTTGGACGAACCTCTTCATCCATAGCATTTCCTTGCAGGCCTCGGTCACTGCAATGAACTCTGCCTCTGTGGTCGAGAGAGCGACGCACTTCTGTAACTTGGACTGCCAGGAGACCGCCCCTCCCGCAAATTTCACCAAGTATCCGGACGTTGATTTCCTAGAATCAACGTCCCCGGCCATATCTGCGTCCGTGTACGCAATTAACTGAGGCTTCTCTTCTCCAAACATCAAACCCACCTTGGAGGTCCCGCGCAAATATCTGAAGATCCACTTCACTGCAGACCAATGCTCCATCCCTGGGTTTGAGAGAAATCTACTCACAAGGCCAACCGCATGAGCAATGTCCGGCCGCGTACATAAGACTGCCAACGGCCGAGGAGTAAGGAACCTTACTCATGCGCGCCTTCTCAGTGTCCGAGGACGGACACTGCTGCTTACTCAGTCTGAAATGGTTGGCCAGTGGGGTGCTGACAGGCTTGGAGCCTTCCATATTGAACCTTTGGAGCACCTTCTCAATATAACTTTCCTGGGACAGCAAAAGCTTCCTGCCCTCTCGGTCGCAAGAAATCTTGATGCCCAGAATCTGTTTCGCCGGTCCGAGGTCTTTCATGGCGAAAGACTGCCCCAGTTGCTCCTTTAGCTCCTTGATCCGAGCACTGTTCTGTCCGACAACCAGCATGTCATCCACATAAAGGAGAAGGATGACAAAGTCGCTTTCCGAGAATTTCTGCACAAAGACACAGTGGTCCGAGGAAGTCTTATGGTAACCTTGCTTGACCATAACAGACTCGAACTTCCGGTACCACTGTCTCGGAGCTTGTTTCAACCCATACAAGCTCTTCTTCAAGCGGCAAACAAGTCCTTCCTTCCCTTTAACTTCAAAGCCTTCTGGTTGCTCCATGTAGATCTCTTCCTTCAGATCTCCATGGAGAAAAGCTGTCCGAACATCCAGCTGCTCTATCTCCAGGTCCAACGCTGCTGCCAGTCCGAGTACCAGGCGGACCGAGGACATCTTCACCACTGGTGCAAAGATTTCATCAAAATCAACGCCCTTCCGTTGACCAAATCCTTTGACCACAAGTCGTGCCTTGTGTCTTGGAGCGCTCGGGTCCTCGGTTGCCTTCAGGCGGAAGACCCATTTGTTCTTCAGAGCCTTCTTCCCCTTAGGCAATTCTGCCAGCTGAAACGTATGGTTCTCATGAAGGGAAGTCATTTCTTCCTCCATGGCTTCAAACCATTTATCCTTCTCAGCACTGCTCATGGCCTCTTCGAAGTCCTCAGGTTCTCCAGCATCAGTGAGGAGGACAAACTCACTGGCTGGAAGGCGGACGGACGGACGTCTCACTCTGGACGACCGTCTCACTTGGGCTACCTCACCCTGCTGAGGTACCACATCTTCAACCTGATCCTGAGGCGCTGTACTCGCCTGATCCTGGTTGGCAGTTGCTCTTGATCCGAGGACATCGGATACAAGAGGTACAGGACGGACAGTTTCCAACTCAACCATGTCCGTCCGGGAGGTACTAGAAGAAAGCCTCACATCTTTCTCGAAGTCTTCTATGGTCTCGTCCTCAACGAAGACCACATCACGAGAACGAACCAGCTTCTTTGCCTTTGGGTCATAGAGTCTATACCCAAATTCTTCCTCACCATAGCCCAGAAAGACACACTGCAGTGTCTTTGGCTCCAGTTTGGTCCTTTCATCTCTCGGCACGTGAACAAAGGCCTTACAGCCAAACGTCCGCAGATGACTGTACGCTGGTTGCGTCCCCGTCCAAATAAACTCAGGAACTTCCCCATGCAGAGGCTTACTGGGCGAGCGGTTAATAACATGGGCGGCCGTCCTCAAGGCCTCGGCCCAAAAAGATCCTCGCAGCCTTGCCTCAGACAGCATGCACCTAACCCTTTCCATGAGGGTGCGGTTCATCCTCTCGGCCACTCCGTTCAACTGTGGCGTCTTTGGTGGAGTCTTCTGATGTTTGATGCCATGAGCTCTGCAGTATGCATCAAACCGTCCAATGTACTCGCCACCGTTGTCGCTCCTTATTGCCTTTAGTCTCCTCCCGGTCTCCCGCTCAACAAGGACGTGGAACTGTTGAAAGGTATCCGCGACCTGGTCCTTGGTCTTCAGCGGGAACACCCACAGCTTCCTCGAGCAATCGTCTATGAAGGTCACAAAGTACTGTGCACCTCCAAAAGACTTCTCCGGGAGAGGACCACACACGTCCGTGTGTATAAGCTCCAAGATCTCGGACTTCTTGGAAGTTACGTCTCCGGAGAAGGAGACTCTTCTTTGTTTCCCAGCCATGCAGTGAGGAC
>JAODPA010066981.1:17047-33688 GCA_025585075.1 Nepenthes mirabilis
TATCGTATTCACTAAGAATTATGTCATATTTTTAAAATTTATGAGATAATTTTAAAAATATATGATGAGAGACTACTATTTTTAAAAATAAAAAGGATTGGGCTTAAGCTCAATGTATACCATCTCAAAAAAATAACGTTAATCTGTAATAAGATTTAAACCTCATTTATATGTTTTATATCTCATAGATAACTGCTCGATGTTAATCATGATAATACACATAAGAAATTGAGTTAGGGATATATTTGTTGGCGCAAAACTCGCGGAAGTCACGGTGACCGGTCGGACAAAGTACTCGGACAGCTCACAGAGAAAAGCTCTCGGACGAGCACATCGAAAATGATAGAAGAACGAGAGATGACACAGAGAGTTTAATGTGGAAGTACCCTCCTTAAACAAGGGAAAAACCACCCAAGAATGTATTATGAAAGATTTGATTACAGCCGTTAGCTACACAAGCTCAAAGGCAAAAATAATCACAGGTATACAAACTTTCTCTCTCTACAAGTGTTTCTCTCTCTCTATCAAAAATTGCCCACAGCTTTTTTTTCAAGGCTCTTTTCTTCAAAATGCCACACTCCCTTTATATATACACATCCTGATTGCCAGCGTGGACTGCCAGCCAGGACGACAGCCACCCTGCTGCCACCCTGCAGCCACCATTCTGCCGGCTGGAGGGTGGGAAAGTGGCGCAGGACTGTCATGACAGCCGCGTGCCTGCGTGTCGGATGACAGTCCTGCCACCTGGAAAGCTGCTCCTTCTGCAACGTCCAATCAGCGCCGTCTGCAGAAACGGCTAGTGCAGGCCTACGAGAGCAGAGTCAACGCCTACAATTTGTAGGCTCCTCGTTTTCAGTGCTCGGACACCGTAGGAGTCCTCGTCCTAAAGACGCTTCAGGAGTCCTCGTCCATGTCCTCGGAGACCTCTCGGACATGACGCCTTGAAAGAGTCCTCGTCCATCTGTTCCATGGAGCCGCGGACATGCCACTCGGGAGTGACCTCAACAAACTTCCCCTCACGACCAAGTGGGAGTGAAGTTAGTTAAACCAGCAATGTCACAACAAGCTTCTAGCTTTCCCTTTGGCAAAATCTTGGTTAGCATGTCCGAGCCGTTATCCTCCGATCGGACCTTTCCAATGGATAGCTGCCCATCATCAAAGACATCTCTCACCCAATGATATCGCACGTCAATGTGTTTTGACCGAGAATGGAATGAGGAGTTCTTACACAAGTGAATGGCACTCTGACTATCACAAAGGATCTCGTACGCCTCTTGCCTTAGACCCAATTCTTGGACGAATCTCTTCATCCACAGTATTTCCTTGCAGGCCTCGGTCACGGCAATGAACTCGGCCTCTGTAGTAGAAAGTGCAACGCACTTTTGTAACTTGCACTGCCAGGAGACCGCCCCTCCCGCAAATTTCACCAAGTACCCGGACGTTGATTTCCGAGAATCAACGTCCCTAGCCATATCCGCGTCTGTATACGCGATCAATTGAGGCTTTCCTTTTCCAAATATCAAACCCGTCTTGGAGGTCCCGCGTAGATATATGAAAATCTATTTTACCGCGGACCAATGCTCCATCCCAGGGTTTGATAGAAATCTACTCACAAGGCCAACCGCATGAGCAATGTCCAGTCGCGTACATACGGCCGCGTACATCAAGCTGCCAACGGCCGAGGAGTAAGGAATCTTACTCATGCGCGCCTTCTCAGTGTCCGAGGACGGACACTGCTCCTTACTCAGCTTGAAGTGGTTGGCCAAAGGGGTACTGACAGCCTTGGAACCTTCCATGTTGAATCTTCGAAGCACCATTTCAACATAGCTCTCCTGGGACAGCCATAGCTTCTTGCCCTCTCGGTCCCGAGAAATTTTGATTCCCAAAATCTGTCTCGCAGGTCCGAGGTCTTTCATGGCGAAAGACTGTCCCAGCTGCTTCTTCAGCTGCTTGATCCGAGCGCCGTTCTGTCCGACAACCAGCATGTCATCCACATAAAGGAGAAGGATGACGTAGTCGCTCTCCGAGAACTTCTGAACAAAGACACAGTGGTCCGAAGAAGTCTTATGGTAACCTTGCTTGACCATAACAGACTCGAACTTCCGGTACCATTGTCTCGGAGCTTGTTTCAGCCCATACAAGCTCTTCTTCAAACGGCAAACAAGTCCTTCCTTCCCTTTTTCTTCAAAACCTTCTGGTTGTTCCATGTAGATTTCCTCGTTCAAATCTCCATGGAGAAACGCCGTCCGGACATCTAGCTGCTCTATCTCCAGGTCCAACACTGCTGCCAGTCCGAGTACAAGGCGGACCGAGGACATCTTCACGACTGGTGCAAAAATTTCGTCAAAGTCAACACCCTTTCGTTGACCAAACCCCTTCACCACAAGTCGTGCCTTGTGCCTCGGAGCACTCGGGTCCTCGGACGTCTTTAGTCTGAAAACCCACTTGTTTTTCAGAGCTTTCTTCCCCTTAGGCAAAGTAGCCAACTCAAAGGTGTGATTTTCATGGAGGGAGGCCATTTCTTCCTTCATAGCCTCCAACCATTCATCCTTTTGAGTGCTACTAACAGCCTCATTAAAATCCTCAGGTTCCCCAGCATCAGTGAGGAGGACGTACTCACTGGCTGGGAGGCGGACGGACGGACGTCTCGTCCTGGACGACCGTCTCACAGGGGCCACCTCATCCTGCTGAGGTGCCTCATCTTCAACCTGATCCCGAGGCGCTGCACTCGCCTGATCCTGGTTGGCATCCACCCTTGTCCTGCTGACATCAGGGACAAGGGGTACAGGACGGACAGTTTCAGATTCAACTCTGTCCGTCCGGGAAGTGCTGGGAAGAGTCCTCAACTCCTTCCCAATGTCCTCGATGGTCTCATCTTCAACAAAGACCACGTCACGGGAACGAACCAGCTTCTTTGCCTTTGGGTCATAGAGCCTATACCCAAATTCTTCCTCACCATAGCCCAAAAAGATACATTGTAATGTCTTTGGCTCCAGCTTGGTTCTTTCATCTCTAGGAACATGGACAAAGGCCTTACAGCCAAACGTCCGCAGATGATTGTACGCTGGTTGCGTCCCCGTCCAAATAAACTCAGGAACTTCCCCATGCAGAGGCTTACTGGGCGAGCGGTTGATAACATGGGCGGCCGTCCTCAAGGCCTCGGCCCAGAAGGATCCTCGTAACTTCGCCTCAGACAGCATGCATCTCACCCTCTCCATGAGGGTACGGTTCATCCTCTCGGCCACTCCGTTCAGCTGTGGCGTCTTTGGCGGAGTCTTCTGGTGTTTGATGCCGTGAGCCCTGCAGTAGGCATCAAACCCTCCAATGTACTCGCCTCCGTTGTCGCTTCTCACGGCCTTGAGCTTCCTCCCGGTTTCCCTCTCAACAAGGACGTGAAACTGTTGAAAAGTTTCCGCGACCTGATCCTTGGACTTCAGTGGGAACACCCACAGCTTCCTTGAGCAATCGTCTATGAAGGTCACAAAGTACTGTGCACCTCCGAAAGACTTCTCCGGGAGGGGACCACAAACGTCCGTGTGCACAAGCTCCAAGATCTCGGACTTATTGGAAGAAATGTCTCCTGAGAAGGAGACCCTGCGTTGCTTCCCTGCCATGCAGTGAGGACAAGTCCTTGGCCTGTCTCCATCCACCTCAGGGATGAGACCCTTCCTGGCCAAGTGACTCATGCCACGCTCACTCATGTGTCCGAGCCTCCTGTGCCAAAGATCCGAGGACTCCGTGGTCCTCATGGCATTCACCTCGGCTATCTCAGCCTGGGCTTTCAAGGTATAAAGGCCAGATGCCTTGGTTCCTCGGGCAATGACCATGGAGCCCTTGGTCATTTTGACACTGCCGTCACAGAAGACGCAGCAGTAGCCTTCATCATCCAGTCGCCTAACTGAGATGATGTTGAGCCTGATATCAGGAACGTGCCGTACGTCCTTCAATGTTAGCAGGGCTCCAGTGCTCATCACTAACGTGATGTCCCCACGTCCGATGAACTCGGACGTCTGTTGATTGCCCATTCTTAATACTCCTGGAGTGCAAGGAGTATAAGTGGTAAACAGGTCTCGTCTGGTGGCGACATGGACTGAGGCACCAGAGTCCACAACCCAGTCCGACGACTGCTCTGCTACGGCCACCATGTCCTCGGACTCACAAGTCACGAGGAGATCTTCTTCTGTCACAACAGAGACCGAGGACTCTTCCTGTCCTCGTCTCTTCTCGCCCTCCGGCTTTCCAGCGTTTTCACGCTTCCATTTGTAACAGAACTTCTTAATGTGGCCCTTCTTGCCACAATGATGGCACTCCATATTTTGGTACCGGGAACGTGACTTACTCCGCCCTTTGTCTTCAGACTTTGGGCCACGTCCTCGGCTTCTTCCCCTTGTTTCCGTAACAAGGACCTCGGGCTGCTGAGAGGTAGACGTACCTTGAGAAAGTCGTCGTACTTCCTCGTTCAGCACAGCTCCCTTAACCATGTCCAGCGTCACCACACTGTTCGGAGCTGTGTTGGCGATCGTGACCCTCATGGTTTCCCATGAGTCCGGGAGGGTTGCTAGGAGCCAAAGTCCTAGCACTTCGTCCTCGAACTTGATGCCCATGCTGTTGAGCCGGTCCACGCATCCCTCAAACTCGTTCAGGTGGTCGGCCACAGAGGACCCATCCTTGTATCGGATATGGACCAGCCGCATCAAATGGTAAATCTTGTTATTACCCGACTTGGAGGCAAAGAGCTTCTCCAGCTTCACCCAAAGGGTTTTGGCATTCGTCTCCCGACGAACGTGGTTGTACACGTTCTCGTCTACAAACTGCCTGATAAACCCGCACACCTGTTTGTGCTCCAGAGTCCATACCGCGTCCGTTTTATCAGCTGGTTTTTCTGAGGCAAAAACCGGATCGTGCATGGACTTGACGAAGAGCAAGTCGGACATCTTGCTCTGCCAGATGTCAAAGTTTGAACCATTCAAACAGACCATCTTGCTTCCAAACTCCATAAAGATCACCGTGTAGAAAAAGAACCTCTCTCTGATACCACTTGTTGGCGCAAAGCTCGCGGAAGTCACGGTGACCGGTCGGACAAAATACTCGGACAGCACACAGAGAAAGCTCTCGGACGGGCACAATGAAAACGATAGAAGAATGAGAGATGACACAGAGAGTTTAATGTGGAAGTACCCTCCTTAAACAAGGAAAAAACCACCCAAGAATGTATTATGAAAGATTTGATTACAGCCGTTAGCTACACAAGCTCAAAGGCAAAAATAATCACAAGTATACAAACTTTCTCTCTCTACAAGTGTTTCTCTCTCTCTATCAAAAATTGCCCACAGCTTTTTTTTCAAGGCTCTTTTCTTCAAAATGCCACACTCCCTTTATATATACACATCCTGATTGCCAGCGTGGACTGCCAGCCAGGACGACAGCCACCCTGCAGTCACCATTCTGCCGGCTGGAGGGTGGAAAAGTGGCGCAGGACTGTCATGACAGCCGTGTGCCTGCGTGTCGGATGACAGTCCTGCCACCTGGAAAGCTGCTCCTTCTGCAACGTCCAATCAGCGCCGTCTGCAGAAACAGCTAGTGCAGGCCTACGAGAGCAGAGTCAACGCCTACAATTTGTAGGCTCCTCGTTTTCAGTGCTCGGACACCGTAGGAGTCCTCGTCCTAAATACGCTTCAGGAGTCCTCGTCCATGTCCTCGGAGACCTCTCGGACATGACGCCTTGAAAGAGTCATCGTCCATCTGTTCCATGGAGTCTGCGGACATGCCACTCGGGAGTGACCCCAACAATATTTGGATTGGACCTAGATGTATATTGTTACATTTAAAATTAGACGACAGATTAATTTAGTCATTTGTTAAAAAAATCATTCTGATATTTGTCCACGATTATAATTGGCTTGGGTTGAATTGGTATATGGATAATATTTCTTTAAAGTATTTTAATTTAAAGAAATATTATCCATATACCAATTCAACCCAAGCCAATTATAATCGTGGACAAATATCAGAATGATTTTTTTAACAAATAGCCGCATCAAATGGTAAATCTTGTTATTACCCGACTTGGAGGCAAAGAGCTTCTCCAGCTTCTCCCAAAGGGTTTTGGCATTCGTCTCCCGACGAACGTGGTTGTACACGTTCTCGTCTACAAACTGCCTGATAAACCCGCACACTTGCTTGTGCTCCAAAGTCCATGCGGCGTCTGATTTCTCAGATGGTTTTTCTGAGGCAAAAACTGGGTCGTGCATGGATTTGACGAAAAGCAAGTCAGACATCTTGCTCTGCCAGATGTCAAAGTTTGAACCATTCAAACAGACCACCTTGTTGCCAAACTCCATAGGGATCACCGTGCGAAAAACCAAGTCTCTGATACCACTTGTTGGCGCAAAACTCGCGGAAGTCACGGTGACCGGTCGGACAAAATACTCGGACAGCACACAGAGAAAGCTCTCGGACGGGCACAATGAAAACGATAGAGAAACAAGAGATAACACCGAGAGTTAATGTGGAAGTACCCTCCTTAAACTGAGGGAAAAACCACCAAAGAATAATCCACTATGTATAATGATTACAGCCTTTAGCTACACAAGCACAAAGACAAAAGAATCACAAGTGTTTAATCTCTCTCTCTCTACCCAAGTATTTCTCTCTCTATCAAACTTTGCCCACAGCTTCTCTCAAAGTTCTTCCTACAAATTGTCACGCACGCAAAAAAATGCACACCTGTGTGTCGGGTGACAGTCCTGCCATCTGAAAAAGCTGCTGCTTCTGCAGCTTCCAATCAGCGCCGTCTGCAGAAACGGCTACTGCAGGCCTACGAAAGTAGAGTTTTCATCTACGAGTTTGTGGGCCCACTTTTCATTAGCGCTTGGACATAGTAGGAGTCCTCGTCCTTAAGACGCTTCAGAAGTCCTCGTCCATGTCCTCAGATACCTCTCGGACATGATGCCTTGAAAGAGTCCTCGTCCATCTGTTCCATGGAGTCCGCGGACATACCACTCGGGAGTGACCCCAACACATTGGAGGTCTGATTCAAGTTTCATTATTCGCTAAATTAGCGTATGTTCTAGTTTCGTTAGAGCTTTACCGGTAGGCTGTTTCTTTTCCCATTGTATTGTTCTTGTTTAGTTGCTAGGTAAATTACAATTAGTAGTAATTGGTTTTTCACACATGTTGTGGTTGTAACGGGGTTTGATTGGAGGGATTTATTTATAATTGGATCTCTAAATATAGTTAAAATATTTCAGACGAAAGGTCTTATAGTTTTCCTTAGTTGAGAAGGGTTTCTACGTAAAATCATTTATGTTACTTGTGTGCTTGGTTTCATGTTTTTTTTGTTCATCATGTTAAATTGGGTTAGACGAGTGGCAGATGGTATTACGAAATTTGAATTTGTTGTGCTGTGTGAATCAGAACACACTGGTGTTCAACTGTTCAGGCTATCGTGCTCAGACTTAGGTTGAAGGAGAAGTGTGATGCTCTTGTTGCAATGTCATAATAGAGTTGTCTAATTTCTCGAACCCTGTTGTTCGGTCACTGCATCCTTGTTTTCCATTCTTCTATTTTTTGCCTAGTGCAAAATGAATTAGGGTTTTCATACGTTTCTTGTTGCATTCTCAGCATAAAGCTTTAGCATTAGTCATTCCAAATTTATTGCATTAATGGTTGAATCAGTAGTTCTTCCACTCAGTATCATTTAATTTTGACTTAGGCTGCCTATGTAGTAAAGAATCACTTGGGCAAACCTTGGTGAGTTTATCATCTCCAGTGTTTCAAATTATGAGAGTGAGTCTTGACACAGCAATGAAATCGGTCTATTATGATCTGAATGTTTTAGGCTTAATAACATAAATTGTTAGCCAACAATGCCCGTTTCACTTTTACGTATCCCGTAGTAAATTTCATTACCTCACTTCGCAATTACTTACCACAGCTCAGAATGTGAGCCAGAGCGAGAAATGCTTTAAAAGCCCCTCAGGACCAAGAGAAGATCCTTCAGAGGATCTCTTGCTTTTCACCTTTGATGTGTTAAACAATCTCTTAAACAAATTTATGAGGAAAACAAACTGGTCAGCAGGATATAATTGAAGGGAAACAAAGCCAAAAAATGGGATCTGGCCCCTTTCTCTATCTTTTTAGACCCCCCCCTCTTGTGTCCCCCCGCTTTTGTGATGGTGGTGGGGAAGGTAGGCTTTCACCATGACATGTATTCTATCTGGCCAAAATTTAAGCTTCCAAAACCTAGGCACCTATATCTTGAAAGAAGTGTAACTTAAAACATTTTATGATCCCGGAGATTGGGAAACCTTCAATATCATTTAGTTGTAGTTCCAGTGGCTGCTTCCAGTTGATATTACTTGTAAATAATTCCCAAGGGAGAGTCCTAACTACACAATGTAAGACTCCGTGTATTTAATGTGTGTTGGCCGGAAAGAGGGCGGCCTACTATCACAGGCACAATAGCTCGAAGAAAAGGAAATCGAAGCGAGAACAATGACAAACGATTTTACGTGGAAAACCCTTATGAATCAAGGAAAAAACCACGGGACGTTGAGTCTGTAAAATTGCACTATGTATGAGATAGAGATTACAAATAATAAGGCGGAAATGCACACACACTCTTTGTTGAGCCTTCTTCCTCTTCTCTGTTTTCTTCCTTTTCTCACACGCTCTGTTTTCTCTTGCTTAACAACACTTGTACACTCTCCCAACTACAACAGCCTCTACATATACATATATAAGAATATACGAAAGTCTTTGTAGCAGCTGAACCAGCACGTCCGGTCATCATGGTTGGTGCACGGTTCCCAAGAAGTATGTGTCAGCTCAGCAGTAGGTGGCGCATGCTTGCAACAGTAGAGGACAGATCTGTCGTCTTGGATTTCCAAGGTTACCTAAACAAGCAGGTCAACCTACACCCTTACAGACACGACAAGTGTTCTGTGTTGCCTTAATGAGACGGTCAACCTTGTTGACCGTCCTTCCATCCTGAACCGGTCAACATCCTGTTGACCGTCCTCCCATACAGATCCGGTCAACATTTAGTTGATCGTCGTGCCATCCAGACCGGTCAACACCTTGTTAACCGTCTTCACAGTCGTCCTGAGAACCCTCAGCAATGGACGGTCAATTTGGTCATTCATACAGTCAACTATGTTGACCGTCCGTTGACCGGAACTTCTTCACGTGAGAGATTTTCAACAATGTGAACATTAAAAGATGGATGAAAACGAATGAAGATTAAAAATGTTAGAGAAGCAGAATTGAAGGGAGAGAATGTAATAAAATCTATAAATCATAGTTAAATGACAGTGTTTGGACAGTGGATGACAAAGAAGACATAAATTTCGTATGGAATATTGTAGCTAAATGTTAATTTTAATAATATCTGCTAGCATGGGATGTCCATGGCCCATGGACGTTAGCCCGGTGTAAAGAAGTGAAAGTTTGGATTGGACGTGTCCACGGCCCAATTTGGCTAGTCCATGTCATGCATTTAGTAACTTCGTTCTCGTCACTAATTGAAACACTTTCTATTTAATTTAAAAAGTTATTTTTGATACACTGAAAGATTTTAAATTGGATTTTTAGTTTTTTTTTTAAATTCATAAATTAAAACAAGAGATTAAAGTAAGGGATTGACTATTAGGTTTATTTTTTGATATTCAAGCCAATATTACACTAAATAAATTAGAAAGTAAATAAAAGAAATAGGGGGAGAAAGGCTTTTGAAGAACTGTGTTCTGTACATTGAAATGTTTGAAAAAAAAAAAGATTATTCAGAAGATAAAATTTTTAACATTTTTTTATGTGCAAACTTGAATATTATAAGACTTGTATTTAATAACTATTTTTTGAATTATCTTAGTGAGAATGAATTATTGAAACATCAGATACCATTTTTATGTTGAGGTGCTTTATAATTATAAAGACATTAGGCCTTACGTTTGATAGTTTAGTAACGTTACCTCAAAAAGTTAAAGAGAATGGTTATTCAGTATCATTCGTCTTTAATTGCACTTATTATTGTGGAGTGATTTTATTGTGCATTAATTCTATTTTCATTGCTGTCATTGATAAGTTTGTATATTGTGCCACAGTTTTTTAGCTTCGGGGTCCAGACCTCCGAATAACTTGTGTAAGTTAGTAAGCATTTTTTAATAACTTGTCAAGTAGATAATTCCTCAAATACTTTATTTCAATCATGGATGACATAGCACATAAATTGATGCCGACCTCTCTAATTCTGGTTAATGCCTCTATTTTTTTTTTTTTGTAAGTAATTAACTGTGTATTAAAAATAAAAAAGATTTATAAGAACTTGTGTTCTATCTCCAAGTGTTATGTCAACTTGATGGAAGAACATAGTGGGAAGGGCGTCCCCGAGCCTATAAAACAAATCATGAAAAAAGGTCAAGGCCTAAACGGAACCCATCAATAAAGAATACGACATTTAAGATCTAACCAAAAGTTTGCTATCCTATTTCGCAGTTTTTACATCCTCGGTCATTAACACCCTGTTGGGGAAGAACACTCGGACTGCACGGTGAAAGAGCGGACACAGTTCTCGGACAGCACACAGAGAGGAGCTCTCGGGCGGCAAGAAAAGTAACGATAGAGAACAAAGAGAACACACAAGTTTTAACGTGGAAAACCCTTCTTAAACCAAGGAAAAAACCACGAAAAAATGTACTATAAGAGATTTGTTTACAAGTGTTGGCTACTCAAACTCTAACGAAAGAAAACAACCTCAAGTGTACAACCTTCCTCTCTCAAAGTGTATCTTACTCTATCTTTACAACAAAGTTTGCCTACAACTCTTTCAAGGCTCAAAGAACTCAAAGTCCCAGCTCTGGCACACACGCAAGGGCAACAAGCTCCTCTATATATACACAAAATAGGTGGCGTGTCCGCCCACCCTACTGGGCGTAGGTCTCCAGACCTACGCCCTAGGCCTGCCATGACAGGCGCATGCTTGGCGTGTCAGAGGGCAGGCCTGCCATCGGGAAGTTGCAACCGCTGCAACATCCAATCAGAGTGGGTGACCAACCCACCTGCAAAAACGGCCATCAGCAGGCCTACGTTGATAGAGTCAACGTCTACGATCTTAGACTCCTCGTCCTCATATTCAGCAATTGCTCAGACATGACGCTTCAAGGAAGTCCTCGTCCACAAGTCATCTCGGACATGACGCTCCAACAAAAATCCTCGTCCATTCTTCCAATGGAGTCCACAGACTACTGCCACTCAGGAGTGACCCCAACAAACTTCCCCTCACGACCGAGTGAAGTTAGTTAGACCGGCAATGTCACAACAAGCTTCCAGCTTCCCCTTTGGCAAAACCTTGGTCATCATGTCTGACCCATTATCGTCCGAGCGGACCTTTTCAATTGATAGCTGCCCATCATCAAAAACATCTTTCACCCAATGATATCGCACATCAATGTATTTTGACCGAGAATGAAATGAGGAGTTTTTACACAAGTGAATGGCACTCTGACTATCACAAAGGATCTCGTACGTCTCTTACCTTATACCCAACTATTGGACGAACCTCTTTATCCAAAGCATCTCTTTACAGGCCTCGGTCACTGCAATGAACTCTGCTTCCGTCGTGGAGAGAGCGACGCACTTCTACAACTTGGACTGTCATGAGACCGCCCCTCCCGTAAACATCACCAAGTATCCGGACGTTGATTTCCGAGAATCAACGTCCCCTGCCATATCTGCATTCGTGTACGCAATCAGCTGAGGTTTTTCATTTCCAAACTCCAAACCCGTCTTGGAGGTCCCGCGAAGATATCTGAAGATCCACTTCACCGCTGACCAATGCTCCATACCTGGGTTTGAGAGGAATCTGCTCACAAGGCCAACCGCATGAGGAATGTCCGGCCGCGTACACACGGCCGCGTACATAAGGCTGCCAACCGCTGAGAAGTAAGGTACCTTACTCATGCGCGCATTCTCAGTGTCCGAGGACGGACACTGCTTTTTGCTCAACTTAAAATGGTTGGCCAAAGGAGTGCTGACCGGCTTGGACCCTGCCATGCTGAATCTCTGAAGCACCTTTTCAATATAACCCTCCTGGGACAGCCGAAACTTCTTGCCCTTTCGATCGCGAGAAATCCTGATTCCCAGAATCTGTTTCGCTGGTCCGAGGTCTTTCATGGCGAAAGACTGTCCCAGTTGCTTCTTCAACTCATTGATCCGAGCACTATTCTGTCCGACAACCAGCATGTCATCCACATAAATGAGAAGGATGACGAAATCATTTTCCGAGAACTTCTGCACAAAGATACAGTGGTCCGAAGAAGTCTTATGGTAACCCTGTCCGACCATAACAGACTCAAACTTCCGATACCACTCTCTCGGAGCTTATTTCAGCCCATACAAGCTTTTCTTCAAACGACAAACCAGTCCCTCCTTTCCTTTGACTTCAAAATCATCTGGGTGCTCCATGTAGATCTCTTCCTCTAGATCTCCATGGAGAAAAGCTGTCCAGACATCCAGTTGCTTAATCTCCAGGTCCAACGCTGCTGCAAGTCCGAGCACTACACGGACCGAGGACATCTTCACCACGGGCGCAAAAATTTTACCAAAGTCAACACCCTTTCGTTGACCAAATTCCTTGACCACAAGTCGTGCCTTGTGTCTCGGGGCGCTCGGGTCCTCTGTCGCCTTCAGCCAGAAGACCCATTTGTTCTTCAGGGCCTTCTTCCCCTTAGGCAGCTTGGCTAGCTCAAAGGTATGGTTCTCATGAAGTGAGGCCATTTCCTCTTCCATGGCCTGAAACCATTTATCCTTCTGTGAGCTCCTCATAGCCTCGCCAAAATCCTCAGGTTCCCCAGCATCAGTGAGGAGGACGTACTCACTGGCTGGGAGGCGGACGGACGGACGTCTCGGCCTGGACGACCGTCTCAAAGGTGCATCCTCATCTGCTTGAGGCACCAAGTCATCAACCTGATCCAGAGGCGCTGGAATCGCCTGATCCTGGTTGGCTTCAGCTCTTGGTCCGCTGGCGTTGGACGCATGACGTACAGGACGGACACTATCACTGTCACTTTTGTCCGTCCGGGAAGTGTTGGGTGGAGACTTCAACTCTTTTCCACAGTTCTCTATGGTCTCGTCCTCAACGAAAACCACGTCTCTGGACCGTACCAACTTCTTCTCCTTTGGGTCATACAGTCTGAACCCAAACTCATCCTCGCCATAGCCCAGAAAGACGCATTGCATGGTCTTTGGCTCAAGCTTAGTTCTCTCATCTCTCGGAACGTGAACAAAGGCCTTACAGCCAAAAGTCCTAAGATGGTTGTAAGCTGGTTCCCTTCCGGTCCAAATCCGCTCTAAAACTTCCCCATCCAGAGGCTTACAAGGCGACCGGTTGATCACGTTGGCGGCCGTCTTCAAGGCCTCGGCCCAAAAGGATCCCGGAAGCCTGACCTCGGACAACATGCACCTGACCCTTTCCATCAGGGTGCGATTCATCCTCTCGGCCACGCCGTTCAGTTGCGGCGTCTTGGGTGGAGTCTTCTGATGTTTGATGGCGAGCGTCTTGCAATAGGCATCAAACGCTCCAATGAACTCACCGCCGTTGTCGCTCCGCACGGCCTTCAACCTCTTCCCGGTTTCTCGCTCAACGAGCGCATGGAACTGCTCAAAGATTCCTGCGACCTGGTCCTTGGTCTTCAACGGGAACACCCACAGCTTCCTAGAACAATCATCAATGAAGGTCACAAAGTATTGTACACCTCCAAAATACTTCTCCGGCAGAGGCCCACACATGTCTGTGTGGACGAGTTCCAAGATCTCGGACTTCCTGGAAGATGTGTCTCCTGAAAAGGAGACCCTTCGCTGCTTCCCCGCCAAACAGTGAGGGCAAGTCCTTGGCCTGTCTCCATCTGCTTGCGGGATGAGACCCTTCTTGGCCAGATGACTCATGCCACGCTCACTCATGTGTCCGAGTCTCTTATGTCACAGGTCCGAGGACTCCACTCTCCCCGTAGCATTCACCTCTGCTACCTCGGCCTGGGCGTTCATTTTGTAAAGGCCCGAAGCCTTTACTCCACAGGCAACCACCATCGAGCCCTTCTTCAACTTGAAACTGCCGTCACAAAAGACGCTGCAGTAGCCTTCACTGTCGAGTTGTCCCGCTGAAATGAGATTCATTCGAATATCAGGGACGTGTCGGACGTCCCTCAAAATCAGCCGGGGACCAGTGTTTGTCAACAAGGAAATATCTCCTCGTCCAACAATCATGGACGTCTCCAAGTTGCCCATCTTCAATACTCCTGGGGCGCAAGGAGTATAAGTGGAGAACAACTCTCTCCTGGGAGTGACGTGGATAGATGCGCCAGAATCCACCACCCAGTCAGAGGCTTGCTCAGCCACGCTTACTGAGTCATCAGACTCGCAAGCCAGAAGGAGGTCACCTCCTGTGACGATAGAGACCGAGGACTCTTCCTCGCCGCGTCTCTTCATGCCCTTATCTCCTCCAGCGTTCTCACGCTTCCATTTAAAATAAAATTTCTTGATGTGGCCCTTCTTGCCACAATGATTGTACTCCATATCCTGATACCGAGAACGTGACTTACTTCGCCCTTTGCCTTCAGACTTTTGGCCACATCCTCGGCTTCTTCCCCTTGACTCAGTGACAAGGACCTCGGATTGCTGAGAGGTCGTCGTTCCCTGAGAACGCCGCCGCACCTCCTCGTTCAGCACAGCTTCCTTGACCATCTCTAAACTCACCACGCTGTTAGGAGCTGTATTGGCGATGGTGACCCTCATTGTCTCCCATGAGTCCGGGAGGATTGCTAGGAGCCAGAGTCTGAGCACCTCATCCTCGAACTTAATACCCATGCCAGTTAGCCGGTCCACACAGCCCTGAAATTCATTCAGGTGGTCCGCAACAGATGATCCGTCCTTGTAACGGATATGCACCAGCCTCATCAAGTGATAAATTTTGTTGTTCCCAGACTTAGAAGCAAAAAGCTTCTCCAGCTTTTCCCAAAGCGTCTTGGCATTCGTTTCTTTGCGAATGTGGTTGTATACATTGTCATCAACGAACTACCGTATAAGCCCGCACACTTGCTTGTATTCCAGCGTCCATGCCTCGTCCGTTTTTCCTACCGGCTTTTCTGTGGCAAAAATCGAATTATGCTTGGACTTCACATATAGCAAGTCAGACATCTTGCTTTACCAACTGTCATAGTTGGACCCGTTCAAGCAAGGCATTTTACTCTCGTACTCCATAGCAGCCTACAACAAGATCACCGTACAAAGAACCTTAGTCTCTGATACCACTTGTTGGGGAGGAACACTCGGACTGCACGGTGAAAGAGCGGACACAGTTCTCGGACAGCACACAGAGAGGAGCTCTCGGACGGCAAGAAAAGTAACGATAGAGAACAAAGAGAACACACAAGTTTTAACGTGGAAAACCCTCCTTAAACCAAGGAAAAAACCACGAAGAAATGTACTATAAGAGAATTGTTTACAAGTGTTGGCTACTCAAACTCTAACGAAAGAAAACAACCTCAAGTGTACAACCTTCCTCTCTCAAAGTGTATCTTACTCTATCTTTACAACAAAACTTGCCCACAACTCTCTCAAGGCTCAAAGAACTCAAAGTCCCAGCTCTAGCACACACGCAAGGGCAACAAGCTCCTCTATATATACACAAAATAGGTGGCGTGTCCGCCCACCCTACTGGGCGTAGGTCTCCAGACCTACGCCCTAGGCCTGCCATGACAGGCGCATGCTTGGCGTGTCAGAGGGCAGGCCTGCCATCGGGAAGTTGCAGCCGCTGCAACATCCAATCAGAGTGGGTGACCAACCCACCTGCAAAAACGGCCATCAGCAGGCCTACGTTGATAGAGTCAACGTCTACGATCTTAGACTCCTCGTCCTCGTCTTCAGCAACTGCTCAGACATGACGCTTCAAGGAAGTCCTCGTCCACAAGTCCTCTCGGACATGACGCTCCAACAAAAATCCTCGTCCATTCTTCCAATGGAGTCCACGGACTACTGCCACTCGGGAGTGACCCCAACACACCCCTGGTGCTATATTATCTCGAACATTCCACTCTTTGACGTCCTCAGCCATTTTTGCAACATTCTCGAATTTTTATCCATTTTTTGGTCATGTGTACTTGGTCCTCAATCTTCAAAATCTGCATTAAGTCGTATAAAAGTATTTATATCCCAGCACCGTTGTACTTTGAAAACTCCCCTTAAATTTTCAACACAGCCCGCAAACGTATCCACCAATCCTCGAACATTTCCACTCTTCTACGTCCTCTGCAATAGCACAATGTCTGTTGACTGTAAACTCCATCTGATTATGTTGGAGTAGCGCAATGCCTCTACTCGTTTTATGGTTTTGGCCCATATTGATAAACTAGATTTGATAGTATAATTAATATGATTTCACTTGTTTAGTGTTTACTGTTCTAATCAAACAATTTGATATCTTAACAGCTAAATAGTATTGTAATTTGATAATTTGTTAGCTCAATAATACAATTACTGACAATTTAAATGCTTGACAGTTTAAACTAGAAGGCTTGATAGCTTGGCCACTTGAATAACTGCGGATCCGAAATCTCTTGATATGATTGGTCAAACATAAGTAATATCACC